>JASANB010001333.1:0-215361 GCA_030248155.1 Sabatieria punctata
ACTATTTGCATCCCGACCGGCACCATTGCATTCGACCGGTGACTTACCGACATACATGTAACAGGGGGGTCTGCCCCCACCCGACTTAGGCCAGACCCCCCAGATGGGGACCCCCCCACCCCCGAGACGATTTCACCGACCCCCCCCCTCCGATTTTTCTGGCAAGTAAATTTTCGAGCAAATTTTTGCAATTCTTTACACTTTCACACACAAAAATTGCCAAAATCGCCTGCAAAACAGCACTTTTTAGCTGTATTTCAGCCCAAATTAGCGATTTTTGGCGATTTTTAGGCCAAAAATTGCGATCTTTCTCGATTTTTGAGCGTTTTTTAGTGCCCACCCCCTCCCCCAAAATTTTGGCTCACACCCCCCCGGCCGGCGCCAGTCCCCCCAACCCCCCTCCCCCATCGGCGGATGACCTGTTACATGTATGCTTACCGAGCAGTTGCAGAACTGTCTTCGATACGTAGACGTCCTGTGCCATCCAGTAGGAGATACGCTCCAGATTGAAAGAGGCCAACTTTTCGTTGTTGGTGTTGGGAATCGGATCAAACGTGCCCAGCTGAAATAGTCACTCAGGCACTTAACCATGTATTTAAACGGTGCCGGCACTTCGGGCAGTTGACCCTACCTAGCCTAGCGCTTCAGACCGCGCTACCCCCGTCAGGAATATTTAGGAAGAATTTTGAATTGCCAGATTGGGAGCGAATGAGCTCAGAACAGCTTTAACGTATTTTAGCGAAAAATAAGCCTAAAACCTTGATTCCAGTAGAAAATCGAACTTTTAGGTTTACCAGCCGCCTCAACCCCTTCAGCCGAAATGCAAGGCCCACGTCTGACTGAATGCAGAATGGCCCTTTTATCTCTCATCCTGCAGTAAGATTTGTGTTGGTCAATCAGTTGTTTTTAACACATGTACAAATCCTGAGAATGTTTACTCCGCCAAGTTTGTCATTTCAACCATTAGTTATGCAGTTCCACATGTTCACTTTGACTTCACGGCGGACGGGACACATGCAAATGCACAGCTAGAGATCGAACTGACTGACTTTGCTAAAAATGTTTGAGAGCAAAAATTCTGCGGATTTGTAGAACTTCAGCGCAAATGGTTGACGAAAACAAAAGTTAGTGCAAGACGAAGCCGGTGACAGATAAATGGCCACCCTGTATACGGTACCTTACGTACCCCACCTTTGGCTATCGGCACAGATGCAGGTACCATAATGGTACCGATATGTTGGTCTGGCATCGGCGTGTAGCATAGTAGTGCATTGGACCGGAAATTCAAAGGTGCAGGGTTCGATTCACAGCTACGCCACTACACATACACTACACTACGCCCCGCAACCCCCAGGTCGGCCCGAAGCTGTTACAGGTACGATTCAATTTACAGTTCACATCACCCCAACGCAAGCAGGGTTCGTTCGGCTTTCGCTGAGCAAAATTGCCTGACCAATACCGAGGGATCTAACCCGTCAGGCTCTGACCTACCCGCCTCAGGCCGACTCCACAGCACAGGCCGCAAATTTTTGGAATGTTGTATAGATAGTTGCAACTGATCTTGTCTGTAAAATATCTTTTTAGCGTATTTTAACGAAAAATAAGCCAGCAAACACCGATTTGTATAGCAAAAATTGGAGTTTTGGATTGGCACTCCTCCTCCTCACTCGGCAGCTGCCTCTCAGGATTTCAAATTCTATATACCTCAGCCGAAATGCCAGCCCATTGTGTCTGCAGTAGCAGGGGAAGAAAAATACAACCAGAGTGGGAAAAGCTTTAAAGAATTGGCTTTGAAGAAGCCATTTAACATACATTTTTTTTGAGAAAGTCAACTTAAGAGTCGGCATCTGATCAGATCGAGTCTTGGTATTCAGACCCCAAAATTGAAACTTCGACTCAGAGAGCTGTAACTTAGTACGCAGTACACACTTATGAGTTATCTTTCAGCCGCAAAGTGGATTTGACGCTCCAGTCCAAAGATACAGCCTTCTGAAAATCGGCCAGCGTAACTTCAGAACCAAAACTTCCAACTAGAGTTTCTAACCTACCAGCTGGAGTTAGAAGCTAAAAATTTGGGTTCTTACATAGCGTTTGGAGTACTTTAAGAACCTGCGGTCCAATTTCGTTTTAGAAGAAAAATGTTTTTCGACCTCTTTGGCTGGCCATAACTCGGCTGGAACCCTCCTATAAGAACTTTATGTCATTATTTTGTAGCGCCTTTTATAAGCTTCATTTTGGTATAGAATAATGCTTCGATTGCTTGTGGCCAATCCTGTGAAAATTGGCCTCATTACAAACTCGAAAAATTCGCTGCTTCACTCACTGACAAATAATCTTCTAAATCGAATTTCTAACTTAGTAAGAGGAGTTGAGTTTTGAAAATTTGGGTTTCTAGAGTACTTTCAGTATGCTTGAAATTCTAAACCGACTGAATTTTCCAAAAGCACGTTGAAAGTACTCTAGAAACCCAAATTTTCAAAACTCAACTCCACTTCCTGAGTTAGGAATTCGATTTAGAAGATTATGTGCACAGTGAAGCATGCGAATTTTACAAGTTTGTAACCTATGAGGCCAATTTTCACTGAATAGGCCACAAGCAATCAAAGCATTATTCTATACCAAAATGAAGCTTATAAACAGCGCTACAATGGGGGTTCCAGCCGAGTTATAGCCGACCAGAGCTTGAAAAAAACTTTCTCTTCTGAAACAAAACTGGACTGCAGGTTCTTACAAGTACTCCAAAAGTTATGTAATACCCACCCAACTTTTAGGAGGTGTAGCTCCATACATGTGTATGGTCGGCGGCTCAGGGGGGACGGCCAGGTCTCCGTGCGTAGTTGCCTGGATATAGGTGCAAATTTTCGGCGCGAAATTCAAATTTTTGCCCAAAATTTTAATTGAAAATACGGAATGTTCGGTTAAATTCAAAAATTTTCGGTAAACATCAAGTTTTTTTGACAAAAAATGCAAGAAAACACTTTTCTGACAGAAACGTTGCCAAAAAATCGAAATTTTTTCAGGAAAATTTGATAAAATTCGGGTGTGCTGCGTAGTTGCCTGGAGGAAGGGTGCGTAGTTGACAAAATTGATTTCTGTGGCTTGAAAACGCGTCAGGAGGCTTTCTAGCAGCCTCTAGCAATGTTTGGTAGATTTTTATTTTCGTCCCCCTGTCCCCCTCTGGCCACCCCCATGCACATGTATGTGTAGCTCCAATTCCATGGGGTGACTGGTGTTCGAACAGGCACCGTTGCTGTTTGTGTAAAGATCTATTTTAACATAATTGGATACCGATCCGCGATGAATAACAGAGCCGCGAAAAAAGTTGCTTGAACACTTATAGGTTAGTTGAGTTTCTCGCAAAATGCATGTCAAACGGCGTTCTGCAGATAAAATTTACATCGTTGTAGTTTGCACTTCTAAGGCTTATCAGATCAGAGTGGGCATGACAGAAAAAGCAGTCTTGCCTGTTCGACTATGCTGCCTTCAAAGTGGCGTCCGTAGTATTTTCTATCCTTGAGCAGCACCACTTGATAGAAAGGCCTGTTCTTGCAGCCGAACAAAGCCAGACCGATGCGCAACTAAAGACCACAAATGGATTGACCTGTTTACGAGCAATAAACAGCTTTTACTCTCCTCTAAAAATATAATGACAAGCTGACACTCACCCTTCCCACTAGATCAGTGGCTCCTCGCATGGCCTTTTAGAGAAACGCTCTGTTCCCAGCCAGTACGCCTCCTTTCTCAATTTAATGTGCTGGGAGTTAGAAGTTTTGATCTAAAAGGCAGCACAAACTGCGAAAAGTGAACAATGCAGATTACTGAAACTCTACAGTCACGTCAGGATCAGCGCAATGAAAAAAAGGAAAATAAGTACAGTGATAGTATGTAGTGATAGAAACAGTGACAGAAATGCAAGGTCTTGGCGTCTTAGTGGGTCGTGACCGTTTTGGTTATCTCAGTTTTTCAAAACACTGTACTAAAATCGCCAGCGATTCCGCTAGTCCTAAGTGCCATTATAAATAGATATTTTGCAATCTTCCATATATACAATGAATTCCTGTTGTAGAACATCACTAAACATTTTGTTGACCTCATTCTTCCTCAGAAATCAGGTTACGCTGCAAAAAAGCGCATGCGCAATTGCCCTGAGCATTCCCGACCCCTCCGGTAATTGCAGTGCAACCTGATTTCTGAGCAAGAATAAGGTCAACAAAATATTTAGTGATTTTCTACAACAGGAATTTATTGCATATATGGAAGATTGCAAGATATCTGTGAAATGCATCAGGCTGCTTGCATTTGTGAAACTTTCCATTTTGGACGCAGCACACAAGCTTGGCCATGTACACATGCCACATGCTTGCATATTCCAGCTTTTTTACCTTTCTTTCCCTTTCATGTTCCTGTAGACTTAAATCAACGGGGGCAGCTACCATATTCCCAAAGACTAGGGATGCAAATGGTATCCGGTATTGTTTGGTATTATTCGGTATTATTTGGTATATTTTTTTATACCAAATAATACCAAATGGTTTAAATAATTAAACAGTTAGCTTTTAAGCGATAAAACTGTATACCATGTCAGAGCTCTTCTGTTCAGAGTTTTCTCTTTATTTCTAATTTACTAAAAGTTTAACAATGCAGATACGCAGAACAAGACGTCTCTTTACCGTTTCTGAGCAACAAAAGAATAAAGAATTCCGACCATAACAAACAACCATTCATGGAAAATTCTCAAAAAGTGGGAGGGGGCCCCCATGAAACGACGCAAGGCGATTTTGGGGGAAGGGGGTCCGAAAAATCGGGATTTTGGTACGACATCGTTCATGGACGGCCAGAGACCGAGCCTAGACCGCAAACGTCACAACGTGCTTGCCCATTTCCCGAGTAAGTGAAAAACCATCAAATTCTGCTCATTTTCTTTCTCGGCATGGCTAAATTTCTTTTAGATGCAACAAAAACTCTTCCACTGAGGCAAAACTTATATATTTTTGCTGAAAAAACAAAAAGTATGACTTTGCGCTCAATCCAAACAGCTAGCGACCTGTTTATCAACTATTTGGATTTTTTTATGAAAGTTTTTATTGATTTAAAATTTAAAATAAAATTAGTAGAGTGGTTAGTACAGGGTGTCCCAAAAAATGACAACATTTCTTTTTGCTGCCATTTTCGCAAATTTTGACCAAATTGTCTGAAATTTGAAGCATAAGTGCCAAAAATGTGGGAATTTTATGTGTTAATGGTTGGTGCATCAGGAGTGACCCAGTCCTGAGAAATTCAACAATATATAAAATTGCGAAATTTCAATTAAATGTAGAAACAGCATCAAAAATGGAAACTTTTCTTTTTACTGTATCTTCTTTAATTTATGTCGGAATTGGATGAAATTTTGAATATATGTACAGATATTTTGTAGGTCAAAAGTTCTGGCATTAATCAGTCCATATCGCTAGTACTTGGGAACTAAAGAAAATCAGAGTTTTTACTGCAGAAAAATTAAGAACGTGCAAACTCTGAGAACTAAGGAATAAGAACACCATCCAGATGACCTCCTTTGAGTTAATACACTGCTGCAACCGTTTCCCATAAGCATCATAAACATTTCTTAGCATGTTTGGGGTGACAGACTGAATTACGCTTACAGGTAGGGCCCGACCGGATACAAATTTCTACCGGATCCGGATCCGGATCCGGATATGCCCATATCCGGCCGGATCCGGATCCGGATATGCCGGATATCATTGATCAACTTAAAATTTTTTACAACGCAATAAACCACATATATACATTTCTTTGTTCTATAATAGTTGATTCAAAACAACATCTGATTATAATTGTAGTTCAAACAACGCAAGTTATACTTACAATGTATTTAAAACAACAACATTTCTACATTTTCGGGCTTCAGAGAGAAGGAGATGGAAGAATTGACGATGCCTCTTCCAGTCACATACAGTATTGTGGATCAAGTATACCTGTACCTGTACCTGATTATCAGGTAGATTTGCAATACCCACCTGATACCTGATCGGGTACTTTCGAACTGTACCTACCTGATTTTGGGTATTTTTGGACTGAAACAGGTACAGGTATCAGGTACAAACAGAAGGCATCAAATGGTAGTTTGCGACCGATTTGTTCCTTAAAAAAGCGTGTAAGAAGGCTAATTTTTCAAAATTTTCTCGCCCTGCTTGGGCCGTTGCCCAACCAGACCTCTTCAGACTACAATACCTCCTAATTTCTGTTAATACTATACTGAGAATGCTTTCAAAAGCGTTTTTCAAGCTAATTTTGTTCAAATTTTCTCGCCATGATGGCTCAACCAGAGATCTAAGAATTTAGTACTTCCCTTTGCAAAATCCTGAGCAAGCCAATAAGTAAGGGGAAGACAAATAGGGAAAAATTGTATGGGTAAAAAGGGTTTACGAGAAGCCTTACTCTAAGTGGCAAAGATAAACCACCAGAGATGTACAATGTATGTGCAAAGCGATTCCGCACTCTGGTGATATTTTGAGAGTGCGTTTTTAGCATTTTGTGCAGTTAAATAGCGAAAAATATCCTAAAATGACTGAAACTAATCCAATTTAATGTTAAAATACGTAAAAAATCACGTTTTCTCATCTGTGGCTGATATCCGGCATATCCGGCAGGTAATATCCGGATCCGGTACCGGATCCGGATATGGCCATACCCGGCCGGATCCGGATCCGGATATCCGGTCGGGCCCTACTTACAGGAGCTTCATTACAGCTAAGGGGCGCGAAAATCAATGTTCTTGTTGTATTGTGATCGGGATTTTTTATGTCAAGGGCTGGGCTGCGTTCATACCCCAACTTTTGATCTACAAATCAACCCGTTATTCTGCGTATATATTCAAAATTTCATCCAATTCCGACCTAAGTTAAAGAAGATACAGCAAAAAGAAAAGTTTCCATTTTTGATGCTGTTTCTACATTTAATTGAAATTTCTCAATTTTATATATTGTTGAATAGCTCAGGACTGGGTTAATCCTGAAGCACCAAATTTTAATACAAAAAATTCCCACTTTTTTGGCACTTATGTTTCAAATTCCAGACAATTTGGACAAAAATTGCGAAAATGGCAGCAAAAAGAAATGTTGTCATTTTTTTGGGACACCCTGTAGATAAAAGATGACTAGCAGCTGGATCTGATGTCACTGTTTGTTTGTACAGGCAGTTTTCTTAGCACTGATTGATTTAGAGAGCAAATACTACGTACATGATATGTCTCTTGTTATGGGCTCAGTATGTCAAAGAAACGCAGGTATTTACCCCAAGTTTGCTTAAAAGCATCTTCTTTTTTCAGCATTTTGCTTGCAAAAAATGCAGTTTTTAAACTAGCTTTAACAAAGTGTTGAAACGTCATGACTGACAGCTCTTTGACTTCATTTCTTGATAGGTTGTAGATAAACTGCTTTGCATAAATGCCTAGCAAGTTCAACACCTTAGAATCAACATGTAAGTCATACTCTTGACCAAAAAGCGCAGTAATCAGATCGAAGGAGGTCTGCTGATGGTCTACGTCATAAATGAGTGCTTCCAGCATTCTCCATACTCGTTTTGCAAGTGGGCAGTAATATAACATATGTTCAACGGTTTCCGTGCTACCTAAATGGCACTGTTTGCACTGCTTATCTTCCACTATTCTCCTGTAATACAAATACTGCTTGATGGGAACAATCCTGTGCACAACACGATACTGAAAGTTATGCAGTCTAACATCGCTAGATACAGTATGAGCTTGTCTACATGCTTTTTAAAACAGGTCTCCCGACACCCAGTACCTTTCATACCATCTTTGTTTGGCTGTCGCATTTTCATACAATTTTGAAAGCTTGTATTTTTTGTACAAGGATGTACTTATTTTGTTTGGTTAATATAGAACTGGGTCATATCTTTCATAGTCTTCCAGTAGTTCATCCCATTGGCCCAAGATTTGATTCCGCCATCTAACAGGAAGTGCTGTCCACATTTTGGTCCATTGCTTTTTATCTATTATCAAACCAGGATACCGATTTAGCACTCCCTGATAGCTCAAAAAGTTACCATCATCTCCCAACAAGTCACGGACCTTAGTCAAACCGTTGGCTTTCATAACCGGATTATAATACATACACTTTGGCTGCCCTGTCGAAATTTCTATTGACTTTGTTGAATGCTTTTTCAATATCTAGTGCAACCAAGACACCCTGCTCGTTTCCCTCATCAAGATACTCCATTAAATCAAACAACATACATATATTTTCACCTATGTACCTTCCTGGGACAAATCCGCTCTGGTCCTTGTGTATCAGCATGCTCAAAACTGGTTTTATACAATTTGCCATTGCCTTGGCAAGAATTTTGAAGTCAATGTTCAAGAGTGAAATTGGATGCCAATTTTTTAGGAATCGTTTTGGTTTATCACCCTTCGGAATGAGCTTGATTATGCTTTGAAAGGAAATGTGGAGTCTTTTACTTGTTAGTCTTTGTATAACACAACACAACACACACACACTCTCAAACGCACACACACACAACCGCTCAATAACTTGATACTACAAACACACACACAAACTATCAAACTCTTCAGCTTCTACAGTGTTTGGGTCAACTCTCCCTTGGAATAGACTTCTTCATACATTCCTAATAAGCTCAGTTTAATTTCGTCCCAAAACTGGCGATAAAATTCCACCGGTATACCATCATTGCCTGGAGTTTTATTCTCTTTCATTTCTCCCATTGCCCTTTTAATTTCGCGTTCGTTCAGTGGTTGTCCCAGAGCTTGGTTTTGTGCTTCGTCCAAACTAGCAAGAGTTGGTTGCTCCAGAAACAAGCGTACATTATCATCGTCAGTCACTACAGTATCTTGATAAAGTGTTCTATAGAATTGAGTAATTTCTTCCTGAACTTTGTGAAACTGACGTAACATTGTTTGATCATCAGTCTGTAATTCCCAAACGGTTGTTTCTGTCATCTTCTGTTTCTCCAGGTCATAGAAAAATTTAGAGTTTTTCTCTCCACAAGCTGCCCAGTTAGCCTTGGCACGAATCGCTGCACCCACTGCCTTAGCTTCCAGAAACTGACTCAGCTGGTTCTTGATTATTTCATACTGGTTGACGGCTGCCTGACACAATGTATTATCTATCCGACTTTCGAGCGCTTCTAATTCTTCATACAGTTTGCTTTCATAGGCCTTCCATTCTTTCGCCAGCTTTCCAGAGAAGTTCTTTGTCTCCTCTCTTATACGCATTTTTAAGTAGTCCCATGCTAAACGTTTATCAGTGATACCTGCTGCCAAAATTTCCTTGTCGATATCTCTAAGCCACTGTCTGACCTTTTCTTGATATGTCTCTAATTTCCACAAGCTGGTATTCATTTTGAAGACACCTCTTCCTCTAGCAATAAACTGCACAGTTTGAATGCTGAGTAGTACTACGTTGTGGTCTGAAGGGCCCTTTGCCCCAATTTTAACCCGCTTCACAGCAGAAAGCATTTCCGTTTGAACGTAAAACCGATCTAACCGAGTTCTAGTCTCAGTTGAGTTCCTGGCCCAAGTAGTTCTTCTAGAAAACGGATTCAAATGTCTGTAAACATCGACCAATCCTTTCCGTTCCATTAGCTGCTTAAGATATCTTGCAGAGGGCGGCAGGTGCAAAAAAACTATTTGGAATTATTTGGTATAGAAAATACCATCTTTGGTGTTTATACCATTTGCATCCCTACCAAAGACAGATTTGAATATCCCACTCAAAAATCACGTTGCGTAGAGCGTATACGCAGTTACCCGAGGGGTCGCGAATTTCCCGACCCCTCCGGTAATTATGGTGCAGCGCATCGACACTGGGCCGGCCGCTGAGTGGCACATTCTTGCCACTCTTTTATATACCTCCATTTTTGATATTATTATTAACAAGACATGACTCTACACATACACTGCACATCGCGCAATGTGCGTACCTGACCGCTGATGCTCTAAACTCACTTATAACTAGCACCTTGCCTATTTGGCAACTCCTGCAAACTCCTATTAAAATCATAATACAGTCATGTCTCGTTAATAAATTCGGACAAGTTGGGACACACCATTTTGTCTGGATTAGCGAATTTTCCGATAAACGAATCAAAGCTAAAACACTGTTTTTTTCAGGTCAAAGGTCTAAATGACGGCTTTTTGTTAGTTGCATATCAGATTCTGCAGCTGTACCTCCTAATTAAAACCCAAAAACTTATTCCAGCTGATAATAGCTCCAAAAAAGGCAAAAATAATCAAATTCTGAGTTCTGACTCAAAGAAAAGCAGTATCCAATTGAAAATTCACACCTGAACTGAAAAATTGCGTATGGATTTTGTCCAAATTAACCAAATCCGGATTAACGAATCACTTTACCATACAAATTTCGAAGTTGGGACTAGGGATGGGACCGGTATACGGTATCATACGGTATTATACGGTATTTTTGGCTATACGGTATACGGTATTTTTATACCGTATAATACCGTATAATTGTTAAAACTGAATCAGCCAGATTTTTGCAGAAAATTCATGTCAGTTTCGCGCTTTTAAAGGTACTGTTTTTGATTTTGTAAACAATGTTATCAGTTAGAAAAACACAAAAGTCTACCTTTATGGCAGCTTTTTTGGCTTCCTAGAAATGAAAATGTGATATTACAAGTACTTGTCAAATGTTGAGAAACCTGCACTTTTGCTTTTGAATAAAATCAACGTATCTTTGGTTAGCATTTTACTAATTTGAAGTGAAGCTAATCTGTCCAACCAAAATACAATTAATATTTACAATAGGCATAATTCAAAATAAATTCAATATATTGTCGGCTCAGCTTCAAAACTTTAAATAAACAGATCACAATCAAAAATAGCTGTGTTTTTCACAGGAAAGGCCGACCACAAAAAATAATTTATGTTTTTGACCATAACTTGGCGATATAGGGTAAGCCGGGGTAATTCGGCACACCATTTTCAGTTTTTCAAAAATATCTCGGCCCAACTTAGCAGCAGTAACCTGATTTTCGGTCCGGAATTTTTCAATTTTTTTTAGTTACACTGTGCAAAAGGTTTGAAGCCATTCCGACCATTCTACAACGAATGGCGAGCGATTCCTTTTCGATTTTATTCATGTGCCGAATTACCCCACCGGTGGGGCAATTCGGCACAACGCGGAAAATTTGGTTTTGAAGCCTAACAGCCCCATCTTAAGGAATGTTACGATTAGAGCCACTTCATCTGAGTCTGTAGTACAATTTTTGCCAGCATTGTACAGTTGTAGTGGCTTTTACAGCTTTCTAAACGTTGAGATAATATGATCCCCACATAAGTTGGTTTTTTCTACTAGGCAATCGAAAAAGGCAGAGTTCTAGCGTTATACTTTCATGGAGCTCTTGTTTGAAGGTTTCTAGCTTTTCCTTCAAGCAGAAAACCTACTTTGTATGTGTAACGGTGGTTGAATAAATGCATAATTTGCATACACACAAACATATGCTAAATCGGGCCTCCGTGTAAAAAATGTCAATGTTTTCATTCTATTAACACTGCTAAAGGCTTACGCACCAAGAAAATAAGCAATTTGCAGTTGATTAACAATTTTTGATTAATTAATTAAAATTATTAATTAGTTAATTAATTAACGTAAAATAACTGGTTACTGTGTAAATCAGCATGGTGATGCTTAAAATACATAAACTAAGCAAAAATAACCATTTTTGAACGAAAGTTTTGAAAAAAACCGATTTTTTGCGGGAAAACTGACTTCAACTACCGTAATCAGCAGCTTTTCCATTCCAAAATGATGCGAAAACCTGCGTGTCTACTTGTGCCATTTTTGCCCCCGAAAGCGGGTCGTCGGTTCTCAAAAACTACTGCACCGATTTTAGTGAAATTTTCAGTGAATAATATTTGAAGGAAACCAACCTGATTGCAGATTTTTAATCCGTCCGAGCTAATGTAGTTTTAGGTTTATTCAGCTTCAAAAATCGGATTTTTTTAGTTGGTGTCAAACAATGACCTGTAGCTCACGATTGATTAAGCAGATAGAGTTAATATTTTATACATTATATCAGCACACAATACGCATTACATAACTGCATTAACCGTTCATCTAGCTGCATTCGTTCGAACGCAATTATCCAATAAAAAATTTTGTGCCGAATTCCCCCCTGTGCCGAATTACCCCGGCCTACCCTACTAGCGTAACGGGGTGTTTTAAGGCGTTTGCAGCATACTATACGGTATACGGTATTATTATACGGTATCGAAAACGCTATACGGTATACGGTATTTTTATACCGGTCCCATCCCTAGTTGGGACCCCAAATCTTCTGTCTGGATTAACGAGTCAACATGGGGGAAAATTAGGACCTGACCTAATCTTGTCCGGAAGGCAAATATCCGGATTAACGATACATGACTGTATGTAAAGCCTAGAAAATAGGGGGAGAGCGAGCGAGCGAAGAAGTAAAAACCAAACTAACCATAGAGATCTAGATACACATGGAGAGATCACTTTATTTCACCCGTTACCCATTGTAGGCCAGCTGCAAAATCAATTCTAAGGAAATAGGCCAAAGTGACAAGTTTTAACGTACATCGAACATAATAAATTGATAGAAACACGAATATAGAAGTTGATAAGGCAAGTTCTAACATTCTGAACCGTAATTCATGACCAGAATACAATAACGCTAATAATAAAGCAGTATATGAACCGCACAGTAACTTATCACACTCACTAATACACACAACTATTCTGCGGTTACTAAGTTGCGGAAACGGATATAACCACTGAGCTGACTCAACAGGGTCTTAACGTAGCAATCTTAGCCTGAGCACTTGGTTTTACAGAACTAAAAGCTAGGCTTTTCATAAAGCTCTTGCACATACAGTTAAAAAACTTCGTTACCAGACTATATTGGCAAAGTGATGATTATTGATACAGCGAAGCTCAGTCGCCAAAATATCCTGAATGTGGGAATCCTGCTCTAACAGACGCATCACAACCTCGACCAACAACTGGCGGTGAGCTTCATTCGACAGAAACAGTTTCTTGAGATCGGAGCCATTCTGAATGCACGAGAAGACAAACCAGGCGCAGATAAGACCTGACCATAGCGCCAGCGACATAAAAGATCACATTTGCGTCCGAGCAAGCGACATCACCGGGCAGTTTTTCGAGCAGCGTAGAAACTGTTGCACTCAGGACTCGATAGAATTAGAAAATAACTTTCCAAACATCACGTAAGCGTAGCCCAACTCATCAAGACAATATCTGAAATTTTTAAGCATAACGTACATTTTCACATCTGATAACATGAACGTCCATATATTTTAGTAAGGATGGAGTGCGTCCCGAAATTTTGGATGAGATTCAACCCACGATACTAACGATACTACCACGATTATTAGTACTAACTATGCATGTAACACGGGCGGGACGTTTTACCAACCCCTCCGATTTTTCTGCAAAAGAAATTGCTAAAATTGCCTGACCGAAACACGTGGAGCTATATCGCGGACCCGGTGCTGGTTTTTATTTCGGAAAGCGCTCCGGAGGGCCTGTTTTAATTAATTAATAGAACCCCTAGATACGCATCAGTATCGGCTAGCACCAGAGGCGCTGTTTTTCAAAGCTAAAATAACCTCTAGATACGCATCATCATACGCTACACATCGAGGAGGCAGTGTTTTCCAAAACAAAAACCGGCACCGGGTCCGCGATCCAGACAAACGTGACCGAAACTGTCTTTAGCGGTATTGGAGCCCAAATTTGACTTTTGGCCGATAATTGTGATTTTTGAGCGGTTTTCTGGCCGGTCCCCCTCCCCGCTGACGCATCACCTGTTACATGTATGGACTAGCCGGAAATAAGTGCAGACTCACACCTAGCACTTTCTCTGCAGTTCGGTAACCTGTGTTGCAACCGGGAACAACGCACGTGGTTGGCATTGGGAGGAGGGGGCTGTCAGCATCATGGCATCGACACGCCGGCCGCCCTCCTGGTGACCGGCGCCCAGCAGAATGGCTAGGAGTGGCTGGCAGTAAAACAAGGGCAACGTTCGAGATGACGAATCACGGGGGTAGCGAAATGGACCTCGAGTCTGATCGTAGGCCGTAAGGCCGCCCGCAAATCGGATTGGATGAACGAAAACTAAAAAGCAGTATTCGATATAAGAGATAGCTACCTATCGATCGAACAAACGAACGAACTTATCTACCTATCTACCAACAAGGAAACCAAGAACAACTTATCATCATTAAAAGCTTTTTAACTGAGACCAAAAAGAATAGTAATCAACTCGTCATTACTAAAAAGAAGGGTGGAAACAAAGAAAGAAGAGAGGCCGCCTAAAGAAGGGAGGAAATAAAGAATGAAAGAAGAGAGCCAGGCCGCCTAAAGAAGGGAGGAAACACAGAATGAAATAAGAGAGGCCGCCTAAAGAAGGTAGGAAACACAAAATGAAACAAGAGAGGCCGCCTAAAGAAGGGATGAAACAAAGAATGAAAGAAGAGAGGCCGCCTAAAGAAGGGAGGAAACACAGAATGAAATAAGAGAGGCCGCCTAAAGAAGGAAGGAAACACAGAATGAAATAAGAGAGGCCGCCTAAAGGAGGGAGGAAACAAAGAATGAAGGAAGAGAGGCCGCCTAAAGGAGGGAGGAAACAAAGAATGAAGGAAGAGAGGCCGCCTAAAGGAGGGAGGAAACAAAGAATGAAGGAAGAGAGGCCGCCTAAAGGAGGGAGGAAACAAAGAATGAAGGAAGAGAGGCCGCCTAAAGGAGGGAGGAAACAAAGAATGAAGGAAGAGAGTGTAACGTCCCCAGCTCGAATGGCCTGCAATTGCTATCGGGCAGGACTGTTGTTTGGGCTCCGGCGTTGGTTTGCAGCTGAACTGTCAGACTGATGGTCAGAGCTCCGCCCACATCCGTCACAGAGGCCTGTCGGATATCGATTGAGCCGCTGCTGCGATGGCTCTGTACGCTGCTGTGTGTTGTAGCGCTGGGTTTCCTGTAGGCTCTGGCCGACCAGCGTTGTTGTGTTGTTTGGTTGCTGTGTAGTACGGTCGCCTATTCTGTCTACGCGTCCGTGTGTTGTGTTGTGTCTGCTACTTACTGGAGGCACATAAAAGTCTAGACTGGACTTGGTTCTGGCACAAGCACACAAAGCTGCTGCAAATCGTGACTCTGTCTCGCCGCTAGAACTCGAGCTACCAAGCCTGTTCCAGAAGTTGCTACTATTGCCGAGTGGGACCGTTACAAATGGAGGTTCATCCACCGAGATTGAAGGATCGAAAAAGAAAGTGAAAGAGAAAGATATGGAGCGAAAAATGGTTCAAAGTTTGTCGTCTGTTGACCAAGAGAGCGCCGAGGGCACTGGACAGGCTACCATTGAGCACCGTCGGTTGTCGTGTAGTGAGGAACCGAGAGGAGGACAATCCAACGCCCCGCTAGAAGAGAGCCGCGCGTTCGATGTGTCGCTCGATGTACCACTAACGAAACGCGCTGCGTCAATTGGAGACCTCTCAACTGACTCACAGCTTGCGGTCGAAGATGACACTTCAGGTGATCCTATTTCGTCTCAACTGCTTGGTAGTTTTGGAGAAGTAGAAGAAGCAGGGATTCAGACCAACGATCTAGTGCAAAACAGACCAAATACGGTAGTCAAGAAAGGCCTCAGTGAAGTCTACAAAGACCAACCACACACCGCCGCTAGCAGACGCGCCAAGAAGCAGAGAAAAGCGCCAACCACCAACCAGCAAGAAGTAGAAAAGGCCCTTGATCAGTGGGAGAAAAAGATGGATGAATGGTCTGAGCTTTCGATGCAATTTGAGCAAAGCAACATAGACCTGAAAACGGCCAGTGATGTTGAAGTATGGAAGTACGCTGCTAACATTGATCAGCTACAAGAACTTCATGAATGGTTCAGGGCTGCGGTAGGCAATGAGTGGATAACAAAAGCCGTGGGTTCTAGCCGTGTCAATGATGCTGCTAGAATAATGAAACCGGTGCAATTGTCTCTGGCCAACCTCAGAAACACTATGGCTACACGGTTCAACTGCCTGTCACTGCCTCAAGAAAAGATGTCACCGGTTCGTATGGCTGAAATTGTTTGTTTGGAAGATGAGTGTTTCGAATGGGCCGAAGAATGGACTGAAGACATCCCAAGAAAACAAGAAGTGGCAGTTGTGGTGATAGAAGAGCCGAAATTGGTGACAGCCATTAGCGCATGTGTGTTCAGTGAAGCGCCAAGTGTACAAGTTGTGCAGAAACCGTGTGAAGAGGCTCAGCAGCGATCGAGTTTGTCTGAGAGCTCTGAAGATGAGTTGTTGCAAGAAGCTACAGTGGAAGAAGTGTGTGATGGAAGGAAGATGGAGTTCGAAACCAGTAGCAAGAGTTCTGATGACGAAAAGAACAGTTCTCCACAGTCAGACATCATCAAAGAGGACCACAACAGAAAGACGAAAGAATCTGACCAGTTCGCTGAGAGCACAGTGCAGCCTTGGTTGTACTGTACTGAAAAGCGTCTAGTTGGTGTCGACTATTCGCCAACCTTCGCTACACTTCAGAAAGACAAGATTGGTACTTCCTCAGCTACAACGAATGCCAAAGTGCTCTACTCGCCAGATAAAATGCAAAAGCCAGTGAGGGAGAGAAAGGAGAGTGTGTTAGTGAAGGCCAATCAGTACAAGCCAGAAGGCAATGCCAAGCAGACGCCAGTTATGGAGCGAAAACAGAGTGTGTTAGTGAAAGCGAATCAGTACAAGCCAGAGGGAACAGCTGAAAGAAAGAATCGTTGGGAAAGTGCTATTGATGAGGAAATGAGATGGGTGATGGATCAACATCGATGGAAAGACAAATTCAGTGCTACCTTGGGTGAACAAGTGTACCGACCTCAGTGGCCGTCAGGCACAGTGATGCCCTCAGTGACGTCCAAGAGAGAAGAGGTATCGGTTATCTGCGCACTCAACAACAAGCTCAGCTTTGGAACGCCGAGGGTGGATGTGAGCAGCTGCTTGCATCCAAATCCTAGTGAGTTCAACGGAAAACAAGACAAGTGTCTGGCCGCTGGAAATGGAACAAGCGCCGATTTTGTGCTCCCATGTCGACCGCGTCAGGGAGAAGGTTGAACTCTCACCATTCTATTGTTGTTACTGTGTTTATTGAAAATGTCAATATTCACTATGTTAGGTTTGTATATTCACTCGTTATTTGTTTGTTTCCCTTAATGCAATTATTCTGTTCTGGTATTCTATTGTATAACTGTGTCAAAAGTGGAGCAGCTGTTTAAGGCCAGAAAAGGATCAAGGTCTACTGAGAACTTCAAGCCTCAGAAGGGAGCGGCGCAGCCAACAGTCCATTCGAGCTCACATACAACGCTTGCCGAGGACGTCAAGCCTCAGAAGGGAGCTGTAACGTCCCCAGCTCGAATGGCCTGCAATTGCTATCGGGCAGGACTGTTGTTTGGGCTCCGGCGTTGGTTTGCAGCTGAACTGTCAGACTGATGGTCAGAGCTCCGCCCACATCCGTCACAGAGGCCTGTCGGATATCGATTGAGCCGCTGCTGCGATGGCTCTGTACGCTGCTGTGTGTTGTAGCGCTGGGTTTCCTGTAGGCTCTGGCCGACCAGCGTTGTTGTGTTGTTTGGTTGCTGTGTAGTACGGTCGCCTATTCTGTCTACGCGTCCGTGTGTTGTGTTGTGTCTGCTACTTACTGGAGGCACATAAAAGTCTAGACTGGACTTGGTTCTGGCACAAGCACACAAAGCTGCTGCAAATCGTGACTCTGTCTCGCCGCTAGAACTCGAGCTACCAAGCCTGTTCCAGAAGTTGCTACTATTGCCGAGTGGGACCGCTACAAGAGGCCGCCTAAAGGAGGGAGGAAACAAAGAATGAAGGAAGAGAGGCCGCCTAAAGGAGGGAGGAAACAAAGAATGAAGGAAGAGAGGCCGCCTAAAGGAGGGAGGAAACAAAGAATGAAGGAAGAGAGGCCGCCCGCTCACAAACACAAAACAAAACACACTGGCGGCCGACCGGCCGGGCCGCAGCAGTGGCGTGCAGCAACAGCAGCGACGAGCAGCGGCCAGCAGCGACGGTAGGATGGCTGACAATAATAACAGCCGAAAAGCAAAAAGGCAGTAAAAGTTACCTAAAATAAGGTGATATCTCTACCAATGCCAGCTAGGCAGAAAACAAAGCTGAGCATGTTATACGATAGGCGCGAGCTCTCGCTGTTGTCAAACTAACGTACTCATCTTGGCTGCGTGTGCTATAACTGCGCTGTTGCCTGAGGCCATCAGCCGGTCTGTGCTATAACTAAACACCCCGGCTGCTGTGCTATAACTGCGCAACTGTGCTATAACTAGACGGTGCTATAACTGCACTGACCCCAAAAATGCAACTGAAATTGCCCCCGAGTATTTTGCGACTAAAAGTACGGTGCGTTGCAAACGTAGTGATTGGAATGTGTTAGCAGTCTAAGTTATCGTTAAACGTTCGAAACAGTGTACAATCTGAAACAGTGTAAATTGTGTTGTGTGTTTGGTTGAAAGGTTTTTTTACTATAATGTCATTTTGGATAGCGAGGTGCAGGCAGATTAACTTTCAACAACAGAATCGAGGGTGCCGCGGCAGCGGCAACCGGTCGAGGTTGCCGCGCCAGCGGTCTCCCTATTATGCGCGTTTTCGGTTTTACTGTTGCATTTTTACGTCATATTGCGTAATCGTAATGGTTATACAAAGTACCGTATACGGTAATGGTATTGATTCAGGCAAGGCGGGAATTTGATTTGTTGCAATTTGGTTTAGTTGTCTGTGGGCGGTTTACACGAATATAGCAATGCTAGCCGGTATACTTTTTTACTAGAAATAATAAGAAACAATAATAATGATAATACTAATAATCGTTATATCATCACTGTCGTCTCTGTTAGTATAGTGTTGTTGGACCGGGAGTTTGTGTTGTATTGTGGTCGGACGGCTTTGGTTGTCGTGGTTTCTGTCGAAAATCGCTTGTAAGGTGAGTCGGTAATCGGGTTGAGGAGACGGATAAGTATGATGGAGTCGGTTGCGCCTGTAAACGCAGTGTAGTCACTGATACAAGTATCAAGTTCAGAGAATACGTAATAAGTTGACGAAATTAGTAAAACAAGGACATATAAAGCTATGTTAATATTACAATGATCGAGTACTTTTTTATGCGAATGGCTAAATATAGCTCGCAATAGTTTGTACGTAGAAGGGAGATATTACACCGATGGGATAGTGCAGACATGGCTCTTGATGTTTGGGCTTTGAATGCTTCAGTAGCAAAGGCAATCCGAGTATCCAGAAGCGTTTCTTCTGAACAGTTAATGCTGAAAAAGGTAAAACAAGTACAGTTAGAGTTCTACAAGTGGTGACCAATCAATCGTGATCAATTGATAGGTAATCTTTGAGACAGATTTGTCTGACATTTTGTTTGAGTACGGCAGTCCTAGATATGAGACAATTTGTTTTACGGATGATGATGAGACACCGGCAGTAGGAGATTGTGGCGTTGTGTGTTGTTTGGACGGCTTTGGCGGTAGAAGATTTGGCGGTGGAGACGTAGGAGGATCGGATTTGTGCGATTGGAGTCTGATATGGTGGCGTTGTGTCTAAATGAAAGAAATGAAAATAAAATGAATGACATATGAAAAATCAACAACAGTAGATTGTCATCAACCTTATCACTACACAACTGGTGCTAACAATAGAGGCGGCTAGGTAGGCAGGGGCCGCTGGATAGTGAGCGTCCAATCAATGGATAGGTACCGACTTTGAGTAGGCAAGCCGCCGCGGCTCAATGTTTAGCAAACGAGTGCATCGAACTTTTGTTTAGGCAAACTCTAGCACTGACCGGCGGAAGGTTTCTCTAATCAAAAGTTGGGTGCACTGGTCTTTTTCTGAGCACTGACGGGTGGCCGGGTTGCGTAATCAAAAGTTGTCTGACTGAACTGCTTTCTTCTAAAGACTGACGGGTGACCGCTTTGCCTAATCAAAAGTGGGATCCGCTGCTTTCTTCTAAGCACTGAGCGGCGGCGGTTCGTCTAATGAAAGTGAGGGTGCTCTGTTTTCTTGTAAACAATGACCGGTGGGGCGGACCTTGCCGGGCGTTGGGGAAGTTTTGTTGGGCGGACCTTGCCTTTCCGGTAACAGGCAGATTGAGTGAATGAGGTGATATCGCGGCCATGGCCAAATTGGCAGGCGCCTGCCCGAAAGCGGTGACCTATAACAAGTTACATTATCAGACACCATCTAGTAACAAGTAACTGAGTTACAGCCATACATGGGCCGGAAAAATGGGTTGGGGGTATAGTCAAAATCCGAAAATTTGGGGGTGGGCCTGCCGGTTTGGGGGGTCGCGGCGAGTTTGGTGGGTGGGGTCAGAAACAAAGTCGGCTTCAGGTGGGTGGGTGGGGTCGTTTGGGGGGGGTCGAGCCGCAGTTGGGGGTGGGCAAACCTCCCGGACCCCCCGCGGCCCATGTATGGTTACAGGTGGTAGCTTTTGAAAGTAGTCGTCGTATTGGCCGAACAGGTCGTCGTATTGGCGATATTTGAGATACATGGCGTTGAATTTGCGGAAAATGGTTTCGGCTTGGTTGAACATGCCTTGCACAAATCTGTCAGCTTTCTTGTCTAAGCCAACAAACTTGAACGGTTCAGCCTCCTCTTCTCTCTTTCCAGCTGGACGATCTTGGCCAAAAGCCCCTGTCGGTCTGCTGCGTGTGAGGGCTGTGTGATTTGGTGATTTGTGGCTTTGCAAGAAGGTCTGGCAAAACATAGTGCTTTACACAAAGACAGTCGGGCCGGCTAGGTAGGCAGGGGCCGCTGCATAGTGAGTGTCCAATTGATGGATGGGCACCCCACTTTTGAGTATGCTACGCGGTCGCCGCTCAATGTTTATAACAAACGAGTGCATCAAACTTTTGTTTAGGTCAACTGAAGCACTGACTGGATGGCGGATGGTTTCTTTAATCAAAAGTTGAGTGCACTTCTCTTTTTCTAAGCACTGAGTGAGGGTGGCTGCTTTGCCTAATGATGAAACATTGCCTGAACTGGTTTCTTGTAAAGACTGATGGGTAAAGACAGACAAAAGCGCCAGTGAATTCGATGATGGAGAAGACGGACGGCACGTCAAATTCCATACCATCTTACTAAAGGGCAGCGCACGCAGCAGCCAATACAAAAGTGTGAAAGCAGGGCGGCAGAGGCCTGCATTCATTGCAGGAAGCTTTGCCGCAAATGATTTACAACCGGTTTTGGTCAGCTGGCTCACCCTTGCCCTCCTACGCTGCTCAAGCAGCGGGACAACGAGTCTAAACTTGTCGCCATTCCATTAAGAACGTGCAGCGCGCCCACAAAAACCGAGAACACGCAGAATTTCAGCGATACATAAGACAAAAAATGAATCGAGAAAAAGTCAGAAAAAAGTTTAGTTAGTCTTTTGTTGCTCGTCGCTAGTATAGCGCTCGAAAGCATGCTGATTTTGTCTATAATGATCACTCGGAGTTGGGTGTATGAAGCTCTATAGCATTCCGGAGGTTCGGACACTGGTAATATTCACAATGACTGAATGATCTGCTATCCCGGCCATGGTCAAATTGCCAGCCGGCTGCCGGAAAGCGGCGAAGTGTAACAAGTTACATAATCGCACAACATCTAGTAACAGGTAACTGAGTAAGTTACAAGTAGCACCCGATTCTACATCTTTAACAAAGATGATCGAATCTGTTATCAGACAACTGCTTTTGACTTCTGTATTATTGTTTTGCACATCAAAACACCAGCACATCCACAACTAATGACTGCATCCTACCTCAGATTACATGTTCTCCTCATATCCCTTATTTCATCGATTATCGGCAGATTTCCCCCGCAACCGCACCTAGAAAAGTTGCTATAAAACTCATGCCCACAGACGCACATTACCGCGCGACCGGGAAAATTTGTACAACTGCCCTATCTACAGAATAACCACAGTTAAAAACATTGGGGTCCAACCCCCAGTACTTTAACTCGCTTTAAACGACAATTTTCACTATGGCAAAAATAGGAAAAAAACCAAGTTTTCTAGCTCATCTTATACTTAAAGACAGCTGCGAATTTTTCTGTGCCAGTAGGTCTACCTTAGTCGAGATCCCCTCACTAAACCAATCGTAGGATTCTAATCCGTGGACGCATCGCATATGCATGCGCAAGAACGAGTCGCTAGATATAACAACTAGCTGTCCATTAAGCATAAATATAACAAACTTCGTCCAAACCCCAGCACTTTAGCCCGCCAAAACCCAAAATTAGCGAAGAATGATCTACACTAAAAACACTAATCTGCGCATTTGGTAGTCATGCCTACTTTTGAAGCATTCGGAGAATGGAAAATTCGAAAATATGTAAAATAAGGAAATGCTCACTACGAACTTGGCAATTTGGAAAACATGCACAATAAGAAAAAACCAACCACCAACACCCTGCACCCTACTCACTACTTTATCTTTACACAATTTACACATTACGCACAAAATCATTTAACATAACTATTTGTTTCCCAACTACAGCCGTTGAGTTGACAAATTGGGTCATCGATTGGCGCCGGCACCTGTGCGGTCGGTCGAATAATTAGCTCCCATTAAAAACCCTATTTTATCTGTTCATAATACGTCCCCCTAGCCATCCTTTATATCAAACAATTCGTCATAAATTTCTGAATCGAACGGCACTGGTTTCAACTACTGAACTACTCTTGATCTTGAGAATTTTGAGCGGCTTCTGTTTTGCACGCCCCCTGGTGGTTAAAATCGAAAACCATGGCAACCGCTCAGCAGTGCAAAGTCTGCGAATCTGCTGAGGTAACCGATCCAGAGACTCAGAAACTCTTCCAGTGCTGCGCCTGCCTCAGCTGGTTCCACGCCATCTGTTCGCTGAAGAAGAACGCGAGCAAGAACGTGGTCAAAGCGGCAATCTCCAACGGATTACTGCTCTACTGCTCCGAGATTTGCCGGGATCAAGCGAAGTCATTGGTGGGTGCGGTACGTCAGATCCAGCTCCAGATGGCCGAGTTGCTTACCTCTGTGGCGGAAATTCAGAAGCAGTTCAAGGAAAAGTCTGTTCCGCCTGTTCCTCCCAATCAGTGGCTCACCGGTCCTCCCATACAACAACGCCCTCTGTCCATGCACGACGTAAGCAAGAATGTGCTCGATTTGTTGAAGGAAAAGGAAGAGCAGCAGAAAAAAGCCACTAACGTGGTTGTGTATGGCATCACCGAATCTGACAACGCAGACGAGGAAGGAGCGGACGACCTGGCAAACGTCAAACGTATGACCTCCGATGCAATGGGTCAGCCCGAAGCTATCGTTGAAGTGTTCCGCATGGGAACGCCCAGACAGGAAGGAGCCCCACCGCGTCCCTTGAAGGTCAAAACGAACAGTATGCAGACAAAGAAGGCGCTCTTGTTCAAGCAGCGTGAGCTAAAGGGCAAGAACTACACCTTCCTAGACGAGTCCAGGTTCTTTGTGCGACATGACCTGACCGAGAAGCAGAGAGCCGACGAGAAACAAGCCAGAGACGTCCTGAAGCAAATTCGAAGTCGGTGTGAGAGCGAGGGAGAGAAAAGAAGCTACGTGGTGCGCGACGGCCAGGTGATGCGCAAGGTCAACGGTCAGCTGTCCACTCTTCCGGAAAACGAGATTGGCGCTTTGCTAGCCACCTAGACGCTTCAACCAGACTGCAGCACTTTCTTACTGTTAATGCTCGGAGTGTAGTGCACAAACAGCCGGAGCTGGAGTGCCTAGTGGCGCAGTACACTCACCTGCCTATTCTGTGCATCACAGAGACTTGGGGCCGATTTCATAAAAGTTATGAGCTCATATTATGACAGATTTTCTATGATTCTATGAGAACACCGGTTTCATAAAGGTGAACTCATACTTTCATAAGTATGAGCTCATATCTCATAAATATGACTAAAATCATCGAATTTATGAGGGCGCCTGTTTCATAAATGTTTTGCCTCATACTATGATTTTATGATTTATGACTGTGTGTTCCTAACATTTTATGAGTGGGTAGGTGACTCATAAAATTTTGTTTTTCCAGTGTAAAGTTGTTCTATCTCAAAGAAATGCTCGAATAATGATTCATCCAGCTACAGTGAGAAAAAACCAAGATGAGCGGCCAAGGAGAAAACGTGTCTTTTGACCCAGGATAACTTTCACATTATCCTGAAGAGCCTGCAAAGTTCAAGGAGTGTTTTCGGCTGTCGCAAGAAATTCTTAAAACCAGAGATCGCCTGATCGATCAACCAATTTCGGTAGTTGTACATGCTCTCATGCTGTACTGTACATACATGCTGCCTCTTTGAAGTTTGAACAAATTGTATCTGTTTCAGTTTTGTTAGTTCAAAGAAAGTTTTATAATGGAAGCAAATCGAACAAAAACAAACACGTTCAAATGCACACAAACAGTTATTGTGACTCGTAGAGCTGAAGAACACGAGCAGACATTGCTAGACACCCCTAAATCCGTTTACGACTTGATGGTCCAGACCGGCGGACCTATGTATTTCTTCTTCCTTCCGAAAATTTCGAGCGTCAGCTAGTAGGTTCGGTTTCCTCCAGAAACTGGCCGCTGATTTTTTGTTCACACTGAAACAGCTAAATCCGTAGTTTCTTATGTGAAGCGATGCTAAATCGTACGAATACAAAGTGTACGTATGGGAATCAATCCACATCCATATCGAGTAAAAACCAATAGCCGATTTAAAAGGACAGGGAAATTTCAATTTCAAATTTGTTAAAGCCGATATTATTTCTCTTTTCCTACTTTTGCGAAAACATTGTGGTCGTGCAGAAGCGTTCTACGTTTAAGTCTGTACGCACTATTGATTGCACATACGTAACAGGTCAGCGTCAAAGAAGGAGGGGTTTGGAGTTTGAGCCCGGGTGGCCCGGATGGTCTTTCTTCTGCTGAGCTCAAATTTCGGGACTAAAAGTCGCTTAAAAATCGGTTAAAAGCGTAAAGCAGGCTAAAAACCACTAGAAACCGCTCTAGATAATTTTATATTTTGGGCTCTAGATGGTTTTAAATGTAAGAAAACACTGAAATCTAACGAAAAAGACGAAAACTATCTAAACATCTAGGAGGTCTTGGGAATTTACCAGGCACCACAGATACATACGTAGTGAGAATGTAGTAGTTTTTAGGACGGTTGTATTCCTGACATAAAGGGCCGTCGATATAAACTTAGCTATTCTCGGAGGGGAGTGGGTTGGAGTACTTTCTATTGGGTTCTCTTATTTTTTATTCGTTTTTATTACAACACCTCCATCGAAATCGGTAGTGAACCCAACTCACAAAGCATCCCCTGCGTACACTACATACGACTGCAGAATAGTGAAAAACACTGCTTCAAACGTGTTTAGTTTCAGGTTTTATATCGTATTCTGGGAAAAGTTTTCATTATCTATCGCTAAAGAGTTTTCAGGCTAGAACCCCTGGCATATTTGTGTACCAATACGGGCAATTTTGCTGGGGCAGGGTTACTGATCTGTCTCCGAGCGTTGGTCGTCTTATCTGCTTCTGCCGTCCTTATCGCGCTGTCGCTCACGGTGTCGCAGCCGATGCAGCAGTAGTAGATGCTAGGCCAATTCAACCGAACAGACTTTACTTGCCAGCCACACTAAAATACTGGCTAATAGACACGCGCACAAAGTAGAGAGAAAACTGGCCGAACCGCAAGGCAGGTGCGCAGAGAGAAAGAATGAGTGATTTAAACACTGCACCAGGCCTTGCCGCTCAACACGCTAGACACACGGCCAGACACACACACCGTTGCACTAGGGTGTATGTCTGGGCCAAAGCGATCAATAGTTGGCTCAGCGGCCAAACCAGACAAATTATCACAGCCGCGCGCCGACCTACGTATGCACGTACTAGACAAGACTTGGATATGCACACATGCAGACATGCTGAACATATCAACACCTTTTCTTCTTTAGAGGTCGGCCTCTTCTAAGAATAGTCCCAGTCCCCGTAGCGGTCTACTGGTCTTCGCTCCCGGAGAGGATAGCGGCGCTCTGCTGGCCGGCGCTCGTTTTCGACCTCTCTCCGGCCGGTCTCGATCTCCACTAATTCGGGGTTGGCTGGGCGGTCCGGCACACGCTGCATATTCCTGGCGTTCCACAGCTGACCGTCTGACAGTCGGTAGTTGCATCTGCCCAAAACGGCCGTCACTACGTAGCACTTCCGGGACCAAGGCGACTGTCCTTTAGGAGTGTGGCTCCTCTTAACCCGCACGCGTTGTCCCTTGTAGTACATCTGCCGCCAGGGTGGTTTCTTTTCGACTCCTTCCTGGGTGTTCCTGCTCGAATTTGTTTTGTTAGCAACCGTTTTTCGAGCGCTTTCCAAATCCTCCTCCCTCTCCTCCTTTTTGGGGCGTGACTGACGGCAAACTTCAAAGGCGAGGCGCGGCCGGCGTCCAAACAGCTTTTCCGCGGGGCTCTCACGCTCACCCTCCTGAGCTGTAGCTCGGTAGTGGCACAGAATTTGTGTCAGTCCTTCTTCCCACTCCTGAGTGTTGGTGAAGGTTTGGATGTGATGTTTCAGATACCGGTTGAACACCTCCACGAATGCGTTCTGCTGTGGTGTGTAGACTGGAGCTTTCTGGTGGAAAATGTCCCTCTCCTGTAGGAATTCCTCAAACTCCAGGCTGACGAACTGTGGTCCATTGTCCGTGAGAATCCTAGCAGGATTGCCGTACCGAGCGAAAACCTGCTTCAACCACTGAATGATTCTTTTAGATGACGTGTCAGTGGTGCAGAGGATTTCCGGATATTTGGAGTAGTTGTCCAGCAACACCACTACGCACTTCTTGTGGGCTGGGGCTGTCTCAAACGGACCTGTGATGTCCATGGACAGTTCTACCCATGGTTCTTCCGGTGTGTAGAGATGCTCTCCTCGTGTGGGCACCTTAGGCTGCGACTTGGCGGAATCCAGGCAGGCACTGCAGTGGCGTACAAACTCCTCGCTCTCTGTAGCCATTCCCGGCCACCAGTAGCTTTCTCTGAGCTTGCGCTTGTAGCGGACGATCCCTGGGTGTCCTTCGTGGGCCTTGCTGAGTAGTTCTCTTCGGAGTGGACCTGGAACAACGATCTGGCTGTTGTTTCGCAATACCAGTCCTGTTTTGTCCTCCACCGAAAACTCGTCCTTCATCCTGTGGTAAGGCAAGTTGCAAAATTGGCTGGGCAGTTTGGCCTTGTTGGGCCAACCCTCCAGGCAGAATTGTTTGACTTTGCTCAGCACTGGGTCGTCCCTCAGAGCTTTGGCGATTCTTCCGGTTGAGAATCCCAACTCCTTGACGCAACGAATCACTCCACTTGGTGCAGGATCGGTCTGCAGTCGCGACAAGACATCGGCCATGTGGTTGTTGTCTCCAGGCACGTACTGCACATCATAGTCGAACACGTTGAGTCTGTGCACCCAACGTTCGAACTTCTGCGATTTCCGTTGGTTGGTTTGTCGATGTAGCAGTGCTTGTAGCGCTTGGTGGTCAGTTCGAAGCGTAAAGTGTCTGCCCAGCAAGTATTTCTCCCAATACTCGCAGAAAAACATCGCCGCATAGGCCTCCTTTTCGGTGGTGTCCCACTTTCGCTTGGTGGCGTCCAGAGTATGGTGTCCAAACGCGACTGGGAATTCCTGGCCGTGATGCACCTGAGACAGCATCCCACCAATGCCATAACCAGATGCGTCGGTAGTGACAAAGGTCTGCTTTAAGGGATGAAACATCTTAAGGCGCAGTCCTTTCGGTCCGCCAAGCAACTGTTTCACTCGTTCGAACGCCTCCTGAGTCTCCCGACCCCACACGAACTTCGTGTTAGCCCGTGTGAGTGCTCGAATTGGCTCCAGCTTGTCGCACAGTGAGGGCACGAACTTGCTTAAGTAGTTGACGGCTCCTAAGAAACTCTGCACGTCCTTGACGTTTTTGGGTGGTGCCAGCTGCCTCAGACTCTCCAGTTTGTCGGGATCCGGCCTGACACATCCTTTGCAGATCACATGGCCCAAGAACTTCACTGATGGTTGAGCAACGACACACTTCCTTAGGTTGAGGCGTAGATTCTTCTCGTTTAAGCGTTGTAGCACCTGTTTCAAGCTGTCATCGTGCTCCTTTCGATTCGCTCCATACACCAAAATGTCGTCGATGTATGGCTGACACCCTGGCACACCTTCCAACGTTTCGTGTACCAGTTTCTGGAACACTGCTGCACTGTCCCTCAGTCCCATTGGGAGTTTCTTGTAAGCGTAGTACCCCCATGGGGTGGCAGTCGTTGTGAGCAGCTGGCTGTCCTCATCCAGTTCCGCGTTGAAGTATCCCTTTAGCAGATCGATTTTGCTGAAGACCTCCGCCTGACTGAGTCTGTTATACAGCAAATCCTGGATGTTTGGCAGCGGGTACAGCACTGGATCGATGTCCTTGTTGAGCGGACTCAGATCGCTTGTTATCCTGACTGATCCGGGGTCGTCTGGTTTCTCCACGACCACCATGCCGTGTACTCGATCGGCATGCTCAACTCGCTCCCAGATGCCTTGGCGTTCCATCAGCTCGACGGCTTCTTTGGCTCTCTCCTCAAAGCGCACTGGGATCGATCTCACAGGCTGTCTGGGTGGCGTCTTTGCGCCTGGTTTGAGCCGAATCCGGTGTTTGAAATCTGGGTAGGTGCCGACCTCCTTTTTCGTCAGGTTAGACAACTCCTCCAGCAGTGGCAGCAGTCCGGCAGTCCTCCAGGTCTCCAGCGCGTCTGGCTGCGAATTTTGAAGCGTACTGGGCGTCTGCTGTTCCCTCATCACTCGACTGGCTGCTCCCAAGTCAGGTTTCTGCACAGTTGCGCATCTGGGGTCCTCCTTGATAGTGGTGCTATTCGAATCCAAGTCGATTTGCACTCCTCCCAGTGCACGCAGCGCATCCATGCCCAGTGTGTTGTTACATGTGTTGTTAAACACATACACTGGCACTGTCACCGACCGTCCTTGTAACGATAACTGCGCCCTGAATTGCCCTCGGGTAGCGATAGTAGAGTTGTCGAAATTCGCGAGTCTCCTGGCTGGCTTGACTGCGGTCCGTCCAAAGCACTTACGCCACTCGGATTCCGTGATTCCAGTAACGTCTGAGCCGGTGTCCACCAACATCCTCAGCGCACGACCCTTCTGGTCCTTATCTGGTGTGATCAGCACCTGACAGTGTACTGGTTGTTGTAGACCACGAATGTAGGCTCCTCTGCCATTGGTGATGTCCCTCACTCGAATGGCCCGGTTTTTGTTGCTGGATCCTCCTGACCGGCACATCTTAGCGAAGTGGCCCACTTTTTTGCATTTGTGGCACTCCTGTCCCTTCGCTTGGCACGATTCGGCGTTAGCTCTGTGGCCATGTCTGCCACAAGCTGTGCAGGCATCGGCTGCACTCGACTTCCTCCCGGCAGATGGGTTGGAATTCCCTCTGGGCGCGGCGGTGGGCTGATAGGAGCGTCCTTTGCCTCCTCTCTGTCCTCTCCATCCTCCACGCTGATTCCTTCCCTGACTGGCCGCACCGATCTGCGCAGGTCGACTTCCTGTCAATTTGGCAGCATCCTGGCGCGCCGTCTCGTCTGCTTGCGCGACCTCCGCGAATCTCTCCAGGTTGACATCCCTCTGGCTTAGCAACTTCTCCTGCGTATCCCGGCAACTCAGTCCTTTGACCAACTGAATGGCCAACAGGTATTCTGTCAGGTCTCCTTCCGTGATGACACCGTCAGTGACTGGGAAGCTGCATTGTTGTATCAGCAGGCGTAGCTCCCGCAGATAGTCAGCAACTGGTTCACCGGAATGTTGAGTCCTCTGTAGGAAATCGAAGTGAGCCCTCACTGCATTGGTTGGACGGTGGAAAATCCTCCTCGCCGCTCCCAGGAACTCCATGTAGGTAGTCTGGTTGTTAGCGAATTCCCTCTGGCTGGAGAATTGCGAGAGTGCGGCGGCTCCAATGTAGGACGTCAGAAACTTCCGTTTTTCCTGATCACTGAGTTTGCCGTCGGCCGGTCGGGTTTCATCGATTCCTTCGAGGAAATCGGTGAACAATCGCTCCCACAACGGCCACGTCAGTACTGGCGACTCTCCTGGATGGTGCCAGTATCGGTCCGGTGGTGGCAGGTGTAGTTTGCTAGGTCCTGGTTGTGCCATCGGTAGTCAGTGACTGGGCACTTGGTCCAGCCTGGAGATGCGCGATTCCTCCCTCCGAGATGCACGGTTCCACTTGAGTCGACAAGGCGGCGTTATTATTCACCGCCGCGGTTGGTCCGTTTGAGTCGACTATGCGGTGTTGTTTATCACCGCTACACTGCGCGAGTCGAGTCCTGTCGTTCCTTTTGAGTCGACAATGCGGTGTGTTTATCACCGCCGCTATGCTCGAGTCCTTCCGTGAGAGACACGGTCCGTTTCTGGTGCGAGTCCGTTAGTTTGTCGATGCGGGTCCGGCTGATCGAAAAGCAGCGCTGTAGTTTTGTCGATGCGGTGCCGGAGCAGGTGGTCCCTCATCAACGAGCGAGACGCCCCCGATTATCCGTCGTCAACGAACCAGGCGTCCCCGATTCAACGCACGAGATGTCCGGCAGGCTCCCCCGTCAATGAACGCAACACACGTCACTCGGCCTCCGCTGCACACGACACACACGGCGCTCCCCGTCCGGAGCAAACGACACGCACGCACGTCCGTCCTCAATGGAAAGAAGGTTGTTTAGCAAACAGACTCACTGAGCGCAGCAGCCGGTGAATCTTCTTTGTTGTTCGCGGTGGCTGTCCAGTTGGGTGTCGAATTGCACATCGGTCGCCACTGATCTGTCTCCGAGCGTTGGTCGTCTTATCTGCTTCTGCCGTTCCTATCGCGCTGTCGCTCACGGTGTCGCAGCCGATGCAGCAGTAGTAGATGCTTGCCAACACAACCGAACAGACTTTACTTGCCAGCCACACTAAAATACTGGCTAATAGACACGCGCACAAAGTAGAGAGAAAACTGGCCGAACCGCAAGGCAGGTGCGCAGAGAGAAGGAGTGAGTGATTTAAACACTGCACCAGGCCTTGCCGCTCAACACGCTAGACACACGGCCAGACACACACACCGTTGCACTAGGGTGTATGTCTGGGCCAAAGCGATCAATAGTTGGCTCAGCGGCCAAACCAGACAAATTATCACAGCCGCGCGCCGACCTACGTATGCACGTACTAGACAAGACTTGGATATGCACACATGCAGACATGCTGAACATATCAGTTACCGAAAACCCATAAGGATAAAGAAAACAAATTCTACAAGCAAAAAGATTAAAAGATAGGTACCTGATGACGTTCGGCAACGGCATGGCTGGTGGGACAGTAGGGGAGGCCTCTAACAGGGTCTATTTCCTGATCACAGGATGTTTGTCCGATGTAATCATGCTCGTTTAGAGGCAGTGTTTTGGGCTTGCGGATCAGTGGCTTCTTGGCCCAGTCCTTCTACTTTTACCAAAGCGGAGTCGAGGTATTTATTTGCAGCACAAGCTCGTCGACCTCTACCAAATGCTTTTCCTTCCCTCTCGATGCTTTGAGTCGAAATTTTCGCCCAATACAACGGTTTTCTCTGCGTTCTTTTGTGACCAGACATTTTTTCTAAGATGCTACCAGAGTTTTCCACACGAATTCAAGGCCAAACTCATTTTTCTCTTCTTTTTTTATTTATTCTTTTTTTTACGACTCATAAAATCACTCATAAAATCGGAATCATAAATATGAGTGCGCGCAAAACGTTGTGAAACCGACTTTATGAGGACTCATACTATGAGCTCATATTCTCATAACTCATAAAATCATAAATATGAACGTTTTATGAAATAGGCCCTTGGACTGACAGTGAGTTGCACAATGACGCTGTTTTTCCCTTTGCTAATAGTTATACGATTTTGCGTTGTGACAGAGACGGACGAGGAGGCGGGGTAGCCCTTTTAATCCCCAGCACGCTGAATTCGGCTTTGGTAGCCAAAGCGAAAGTTGATGGGTTCGAAGCTATTTGTGCTGACTGCTTCCTATTGGGTCAGACGGTTAGAATTTTCGTTGTTTACCGAAAACCGTTGGCTTTAGATGAGGCAACAAACCACTTGATTGAATTTCTAAAATCCAATTTGTCGAACAGCCTCCCTTCTGTTATTACGGGCGATTTTAACATGCCTGATATTAGTTGGCCTACCTGTACGGCGCCAGATAGAAACGGCCAATCTCTGTTTCTACAGTTCGTGCTTGAGAATGGACTAGACCAATTGGTTGCAGAGCCAACCCGGAACAATAATTTACTGGATATAGTACTGGAATCTGAACCAAATTTAGTTCAAAACGTTAGTGTTCAGCCTCCAATTCTAGGGTGTGATCACTGCGTTGTATCTGGTATTCTCGGCTTCTCAACAGAGAAACCGGCTACGCGAAAGCAATTTTACAACTTTGCCAAGGCAGACTATGAAGACATGAAAAGAGAATTGGTTCTAATCAGCTGGCCCGATATCTTTTCAACGTGTGCAAGCGTTACCGAAATGTGGTCAGTCTTTAGTGACTTACTAAACTCGCTAATTGAGCAGTATGTTCCTCTAGTAAGTTCTAAGCAAGGCTTTAGACTTAAATGGTCTCCGGAGACTAACCGGTTAAACAGGAGACAGAAAAAATTTCACAAAAAGTATCAGGAATCGGGGCTTGAAACTGACTATCAAAACTACTTGGAGGCCGCGCGCTTAGCTAAGAGGGCAATTCGCGCAGAGACTGCAAATTATGAAAAACGGATTTTGAGGAAACGTAATGACCACAGCTTCTTTCGATTCATAAATTCAAAATTATCAGTAAAATCCAGAATTCCTTGTTTGCGAAACAAAAATGATCAGCTACAGCTAACTGACGAAGAAAAGTGCAAAACGCTTAATGAGTTTTTCGTGTCAGTTTTCAAAGAAGACAATGGTGAGGAGCATGATTACCAGATAACTACTCCGGCAAATCGCCTGAGAGTGGTGAAGTTTGCCGCCGATAAAGTTTACGCTGTACTGTGCCAATTGCCACAAAAGCTATCGGCTGGTCCGGATGGATTTCCTTGCATCCTGTTTAAGAAGCTAGCCATTGGTCTTGCTGAACCTCTGGCCGCAATTTTCGAAGTATCTCTTAACACCAATACTTTGCCTAAACAGTGGAGGCAAGCAAACGTCACGCCAATTTATAAGAATAAAGGGTCAAAATCTGAACCAAATAATTACCGACCAGTCAGCCTAACTTGTGTCGCTTGCAGAATTATGGAAAAGATAATCAAAGAAAAATTGATGTGTTTTGCCTTAGAAAACAATCTAATTACGGACAGTCAGCATGGTTTTCTTGAGAAACGATCTACCGTCTCGCAGATGCTGGAGAGTTTGAATGATTGGACAAGCTCCCTAGCAATGGGAAAAGTCATAGATGTGTTATTTTTAGACATTTCTAAAGCGTTCGACAGTGTCAGTCATCCAAAACTATTACAGAAATTAAAGGCGTATGGGATTGAGAACCCATTGCTAGGTTGGTTGTCAGCTTTTCTGTCCGGTCGAGAACAGCGTGTTCAAATAGGAACCGAAACTTCAGAGTGGGGCCAAATACACAGCGGGGTGCCTCAGGGCTCAGTTTTGGGTCCCTTAGCTTTCCTACTATACATTAATGACTTAGCATCAGAAATTCGTTTCTGTACGATAAAACTTTTTGCAGATGACTGCAAAATGTATTTAGCCGTAAAGAGAGGTGAGCAGTCAGACGAATTACAAACGGATTTAGAGAGTATAGCCAGGTGGGCCGACAGATCGCAGCTAAAGATAGCTTTCGAAAAGAGTGCCGTTCTGCATTTGGGTTTTGGGAACCCCAAAACTGTATACATGTTCGGAGAGGTAGAAGTACCAGTTACCGAATCTATACGCGATCTGGGTGTTCTTCTCGCAACCGACCATAGGCAAAACATTTCTTTCTCCCATCACTGTGCTCAAATTGCCAAAAAGGGGTTCGCCAGAGGAGCTATGATACAACGCAGCTTTGAATACAAAGACAAAAAGTTCTTGACAGATCTATTTAAGGTTTACGTTCGCCCAATTATGGAGTACGGCTCTGTTGTCTGGTCACCTTATCAAGTGAAGGACATAAACCAAATCGAGAGAGTGCAGCGCTCCTACACTCGTAAAATACCTGGTTGCGCAGCTCTAACTTATAAGGACCGTCTGAATGTACTGGGCTTAGAGTCGTTGCAACTTCGAAGGGTCATAGCAGACCTAGTCTATGTATACAAACTGATTCATGGATTGGTTGATCAAGACCCTAATCGGTTTTTCGAGCTTCCTAATCAGGTCCAATCCCATGCTCAAGCACGAACTAGGGGACACCCTCTCAAACTAATTCCTGTAAACCCGGGTGGGTCTGACTTTCGCTATCTAGACTGCAGGCAGAACTTTTTCAGTGTACGAGTTTGTAAGATTTGGAACAACTTACCGACTGACCTGATTTTGCAGTCAACATTGACAGATTTTAAGAGGAACCTTGAACGTTACTTTAAAACACAGCCGCCTGAATGGCTCAAGGGTAAAGGCATCAGTGTCTGAATAGGCCCGCCTTTTCCTTCTCGTCAGCCTGTATAGAATGTGTGAACCGACTTTATGTACAATATGTATGCACTAAATACTATATTGATATCAGCTTTAAAACTAGTATTCCATCTAGTGTACTACATTCTTGTGTTTTTGGTTGTCACTTCTGTATCATACGATACTGTAGCATATCTGGCGAGTAAAGCGCAATAAATAAATAAAAAAAATAAAAAAATTCAAAGCTGTTCTATTGACATACGAAAACGACCCTGGGCCCATATAAATGCAAGGAAATCATAAGAAAAGTAGCGGGTCATAGACCCGCATAAAAACGGTCGAGGTTGCTCACACAATACAACACCCCACATACCTGTTATCGACCAATAAAGGCAAGGAAATCACCCCCTCCCTCCCCTGAACAAATCCCTATTAAAGCAACCAATTTCCAAAAAAAAACAAAACACAAAATAACGAAAAAATCAATGACACCATCCACATATAAAATCCATTTCCAAAAACAACAAGAAATACAAAGATAACATCTGCAAAATAAAACATCACAAAAAATGAAAACACGATGCTCATCAGGAAACCTCGACGGCCTTTATGCCGTTCCACCTCTAAATAAATACTACAAAAAAGGCCGTCGAGGTTTCCTGATGAGCATCGTGTTTTCATTTTTTGTGATGTTTTATTTTGCAGATGTTATCTTTGTATTTCTTGTTGTTTTTGGAAATCGATTTTATATGTGGATGGTGTTATTGATTTTTTCGTTATTTTGTGTTTTGTTTTTTTTTGGAAATTGGTTGCTTTAATAGGGATTTGTTCAGGGGAGGGAGGGGGGTGATTTCCTTGCCTTTATTGGTCGATAACAGGTATGTGGGGTGTTGTATTGTGTGAGCAACCTCGACCGTTTTTATGCGGGTCTATGACCCGCTACTTTTCTTATGATCAAGAATATGTACCGTACACATGAACTGAGTCGAACGGGCTAAGTTATCAAAAGAGAAACATATGTTGTTCGGTTGTGTACTGCATTTGGTTTTTTATGCCCCAATACCTCTTTGAGTATCAGTCTTCAAAATTTTCGGTCTGTCCGCACGGACATTTTGCCGAATGCGGACATGCAGCAAAATGTTGAAATTCGCGTCGGACACATTATCCGTGTCCGGTTTTATCATGCGGACATTTTCGTCCATCGATGCGGACAGACGCGGACAGAGACGTCCGGATTGGCGGACAGAGGCGGACAGAGCCGGACAGAGATGTCTAGATTGGCGGACAGAGACGTCCAGATTGGCGGACAGAGATGTCCAGATTGGCGGACAGAGACGTCCAGATTGGCGGACAGAGATGTCCAGATTGGCGGACAGAGACGTCCAGATTGGCGGACAGAGATGTCCAGATTGGCGGACAGAGACGTCCAGATTGGCGGACAGAGATGTCCAGATTGGCGGACAGAGACTACTGTTTCCCAGCAAGTTAATAACAAATAGCAAGTTAATTTATTTTTGGGCGAAATCGGGTAGCAAATAGCAAATTCCTAGCAAGTTAATTTTGGGCAAAGCGCCGCCTAGCAAGTAAATAGCTAGTTTATTTCAGATTGAGGGAGTGAGAAATTTGCTAGGAATTTGCTAGCAATTTACTAGGAATTTACTATCCTCAGACATATTCATCCATTATGCCTATCTTTCTCCGCTTGTATTCATCCATTATCCCTATATACCCAAGCTTGGTTACGCTACGCAATAGCTAAAGTAGGGTTAATAGCCAAGTATGGACTAAAGTCAGTCTCTAGGCTGACAGTAGATTCGGCAAATAGAAAACTACTGAATGTGTTCATGTTAGGGATAAAGTTAGAGAAATTTCTTGCTTGTGTTTCTCTTCCTATTGTTGCTTGTCAGCTTGTTGAAACAGAGATACAATGTATAGTTTTGATTTTAAACGGTACCGGGGTTGGTCACCTATAAGACAAATAGGCCACCTATAAGACAAATATTTATGCCTAAATGGGTTACTTTTGACGCCCTTTTGAAATCCATGATCTTACAATAAGTGTGGTGGTCTTATAATCGGAAAATCTCGCAGGCATAATTTGGTTGAGCGAAAAATTTGCAGCAAATTCTAGCAAATTGATAGCAAATAGATAGCAAATTTCTAGCAAATAGCAAGTTAATAACAAATTAAATTTGAAATTGCAGTGTCTAGCAAGTAAATAGCTAGTAAATATAATTTCTGACAGTTACAAGCAAGTTAATAGCAAGTTAATTAGAAAATAAATTAACTGGGAAACAGTAACAGAGACGTCCAGATTGGCGGACAGCCGCCGCGGACAGAGATGTCCAGATCGGCGGACTAGAACAAATCTGTTTTTCCGTTCAGGTTTCGCGCTAGTGGTTTGCTTTGCTGTTGTTGTTTCACCTGGAAATCACTGTGTAAAAATCGTTTTAAACAACGTTCTCATGCAGTTTTACCGGTAAGGTAACCAATGTTAGTTGTGGCACGTAAACGATACTACTACATGGTGTTGTGTGATAATTAGCAAAAGTTCAGCTGTTAATATTAGTGGTCGATTGTTAGTGTATGCATTGCGTCCTTTGGCTTCTCTTGGCTGGTTGTCCTTAGAACAGAAGTGAGACTCGCCTGTTATGGTAAGTTCTTTTTCTTTCACTCTAGTTATTCATTCCTGTTAGCTCACTTTTACCTGATGGTTTTAAAACTGAAGTGAAATTTCAAAATGAAAATACACCTGTTCTAGATTGTAAATAATCACCTCTACTAGCTCCTTAAGGATCACTCCAAGTGTCCGCCGGAGTGCCCGGCCAGACACCAAAATTTCGTCAATTTTTCCAGTTTGTTTCAGACATTTCAGCAAGGTGTCCGAACCACTGAACGTGTCTGGAAACTGTCCAAACAACAGTGAATGTGCTCAAATCATATGGGCCATCTATCTCTCCAGGACAAACCTCTGAGTGCAAGTGTTCTTTCCGGACTTGTGGCTCCAGCAGTTCTGTCCAGGTCGTCTGCTCCTTTGATTTTGTCCTGACATCTATCTCTCCAGGACAAACCTCTGAGTGCAAGTGTTCTGTCCGGACTTGTGGCTGCAGCAGTTCTGTCCAGGTTGTCCGCTCCTTTGATTTTGTCCTGACATCTATCTCTCCAGGACAAACCTCTGAGTGCAAGTGTTCTGTCCGGACTTGTGGCTCCAGCAGTTCTGTCCGGGTTGTCCGCTCCTGTGGTTTTGTAAGGCCATCTATCTCTCCAGGACAACTCAGTTTCCCAGTGTCCGAGGCTAGCCAGAAAATTTGACAAAATTTTTGTGTCTAGCTGGACACGCGTGTCTGCCCGGACAGGCGCGTATCTGCCTGGACATATCGTTTTGTTCATCACTGATGACAAACATGAATCCTAAGCAGCTAGTGCAATTAATCTTAAAAAATTTTTTTATTTCAGAGTCATGGCTGCTCAGCCGTCTGGCAGTAGAGAATATAGGTAGAGCTGCTGAGCCTGTAGAGGTAACATACAGTAGGGACCCTTAAGGGTCCCCCTAGACCCCCAGACCCCCATCTGTTCAATCATTCTTTCAGCTGCTCACTTAGCCAGACATCCGGTTGTGGGCCGTCCATAAACTACGACGTTCAAAAATTCAAAATTTTGCACCCCCACCCCCCCTCTGACGTTTACCGACGTTTTCATCATCACCCCCCATAAAAACTACGACGTTTGAGAGGAAACCCCCCCCCCCCCGAAATAAAATTTTGGAATTTTCGTTCAAAATCTGAAGCTGCTTTTCTGACTGCGTAATCACAAATGACTAATAGAAAAATTTGTGCCTGTGCACATACGTATTTACCAGTTAGTTTCACCAATCTTTCAAGAATTCATTTAACTTTCAGTTAAAAAGGAGTCATTCAAATCGGTTGAGATTTGCGGTTGCCACAGTAAAAAATCTGCTGGGTTGTTTTAATCACTCTTGTTCATTGCCAAAATCAGTGTTTCAAATTTGAGGGCAAATATCTCGAGAACCAAGCAGAGCATCTTAACGAAAATTCTACCAATAAAGAATTTATTTGTCTTTCATTCAAAAAAAGATTTATTCAAATCGGTTGAGATTTACGGTTGCTACACTAAAAAATCTGCTGGGTTGTTTTTTGCACACCCTGTACAAATCACGCTAGCATACATTGTATGTGGTACAACTACAAAAATGTGTCAAAACCGTTTGACTTTCTCTGCATTCTTGCTTATTTTGCAATCGTCAAACCTTACCAAAAAAGGCCAAAAATACGTCGACGTTTTGCCTCAACCCCCCACCCCCCCCTCCGACGTTCTGCGACGTTTTTCGGGGTACCCCCACCCCCCCTCTCTGAACGTCGTAGTTTATGGACGGTCCCTTGATGAAAACGATCCTGGTCATCTGCTGATTGGAACCTCACTCAGAATTAGAGACCTGCATTTGGACAAGTCTCTGAAAACAGCCTGGAGAATACAGAAGAAATCGATGCAATGTGCATCAGCAACTGGCCTGGACATGGACGGCTTGTACTGTTTGTAGGGTGCCGCTCTGCACAAACACCACATGTTGGCGCCTTTGCCACCAACAAGTTGACTATTCATTTGATGACACGGAAGCTTGAGGATCCGAAAAACCGTGCATTAGAAGTCATTACTGAGTTGCTCTTTGAATGCGGACTGTAAGTGGCTGAGGACTTTGTCTGGCCTACAGTGTCTAGATCTGATGGGTTATAGCCAATATACTGTTATGTTTCCCATCAGCACCAGTACTGAAACTGATTATACATACTGGTCGTTTAATCTTGTCGTTTTGTCTTCTAAGTCTATCCTTGTTACACATTGGCACTGTGTGCTGATTGTCTGTTGTGTACTTATATCATTACTTCTTAGTTGTAGAGTAATAGACACCCTGTTATGCAGTTGAAAAACATTCAATGTAATCGTGTTTGGTTTTAAGTAAATGTCCTGCTGCTTTCATTATTTCCTAATACTGGTCCAACACAAAGCAAAAATGTCTGAAGTACACACTGGAGTGCAGTCTGTTTAGGTACTTTCTGTCCAGTCAACAGACAATCTGTCCGTGATCTTGTCTGGTGTCCATACTGTATGTCTGCTTTCCGCTCGCTTTTTCTGTCAATTTTCAATCTGTCCAGGTAGCGTACATTTTGTCCACGAATGTCCGGTGGACGGACGATCTGTCCATGATGTTGTCCGGCGTCCATATGTCTGCTGTCCGCTCGCTTTTTCCGTCGATTTTCAATCTGTCCGGGTAAGGTACATTTTGTCCACGAATGTCCGGACTTCCGAGTCGGCGAAATTGTCCGGTTGATCAAATATGATCAACCTGATACTCAAAGAGATATCCAAGGACCTATAAAAATCGATAAAAATACTTGTTGAACTGAAAAACTAACCTGAAAAAATCGAAAATATTGACCGATGATTAGGTATAGAAAGCCGTTTTTGCGTTAATAAACTAAAGGTTAAGAATGTCTTATACTGTCCGCTTTTCTAAGTAGCACGCTAGTAATTACTAATTAGTGCAATTTCTCTGTTCTTATCTAAGATGAACGTTTGTGGTTCAATTGAAATTTGTCATTTTTAGTGATATAGAATGTACAATGTATTAGTGTTGTACCCATGGGGTGCGGGCGGGTCTGGTACACCCCTTTCCGGTGGAGTACGAAGAAAAATCCGCCGAAAATAAGAAACATTGTAATACAGTTGATCATGTATGGACTAAAACTGTAAATTTCTGTTTGTTTTACCCCCAGAACGGCTTCTAAATGCTTGCTTAAATGGTAATTTTTCAAAATTTCTCGCCCCAGTTGGACAATTGCCCAACGAGGCCTCTTCGAAATTTTAATCCCTGTGAAAGAAATCCTGTGTACACCACTGGAATGTACTTGTTTACTGAAATGCAATTTATGGCTAAGCTACGCAAGTATTGGGTATTTTGTATTGGGTATTGGGGTATTGGGTTTTTCAGGTACTGTTCGCACTCTAGTTGATACAATCCATAGATCTAACAAGGGTGTTCCCCCACCCGACGGACGACCCCCGGATCAGAATCTCCCAGAGAACTTTAAGTGCCCCCAAGTTTACCAATGGTAGCTCGCTTGATGGCTGACCGCACTAGTAAGAAACGGCAGCAAAAGGAGCCCACACCACTCCAGCGTACTGTACGGAAGCGCAAGTATGACCTGTACGCAAGTCGAGATCAAGGAAAGCCAGCGACCGAAAAAGTCAAGCCGCGCGGACCGTACGACACAGCACGGCACAAGTCATCTAAGGAAACGAACGAACTTTTATCGCCCAACACAAAATAAAAATAAAAATACGAGTTAGCAAATGACATAAAACGCGGTTACAGTTTAAAACGACGTCATATGGAGGCGAAAGGCCAGTGGACAGCCACAAGGGCTTTACACCGCCTTAAACAGACATTAGTAAAACGTAAGAAACTACACAAAGTTTAGGTACTGGTCAAAGTTCAGTTTTCTTAGTTCTCGAGTAAAAGAAGCAAGGTTTTGTGCTATGGTGACCTCATCTGGAAGAGAATTCCATGTTTTCAACGTTCTTAAAGCAAAGGAGTGTACCCTGCAATTTGTGTAGCTTTCCAACGATGGAAAGTGACTCTGTGTTCTTCAAATGGGGCAGAGCCTGACAATCTTGAAAGCGCGGCAGCGCGCCAAAGCCCGCAAAAATGTATTGTTGACAGTTTATTCGTACCAAATAATAGTTTATACGTTTAAATTTGGCGCGCGCTGAGCTTTCTATATACGAGACTTGAAAATAGCTTTTTTTTGTTTTGTACAAGAACGCGTTTTACAGGTCTGTGTCTGTGGGAACATTGGTATTGTTTAGGTTCAAAGATGGAAGTCATGTTGACGCATGATATTGTGGTGGTTTGACTGTATATAGATTTGTCAGTTAAAATTTTAAAGCAATTAAAGGGTGTTCCGTTGTATGCTAAGTATACTGGTTTTTGAAAGTGTGAGTGTAGGCTGAGGAATATCTGACGTCAAGCGGAAAACTAGCAGGGTAGATCAATGTTCGCATTAATTTGGTGGGCGTAAATTTTGACTTTTCTATGTACGATGAAATGTATCAATGTTGAAGGGTGGCCAGGTATTTAGTTTTTGTTTTTGATGCCCAGTTCTGCTGCGTTTGTTGCGACGGAAATTACGGACGAAACTTGGTATGGAGTCTTGGCGGTTACTAAAATTCGCAGCTCGCAGCCATTCGCAGCTTCGCATCACAGTCGCACCCGTTCGCATCACAGTTTTGTTTTGCTTTAAGAGTGCTTGCCAAAAAAAGTCAGGCAAGCTCCCTTATGGGGGCGGCCGATGGAGTTTTTTGACCCCCCATTTTTATTGGCTCATTTGAATTGCCCTATTATGAAACCCCCACAGCCGCGTCGGTTTCGCTCTGGCCGCACTCAAACCGGAGTAATGGTTTGAAGAAGGGTGGTGCGCCGCATCTCCCAGATTTGGCTCCTCCATGCTATTTCAACTGCTGTCAAATTGGCAGCTTTCGAGATAGCACCTTGAAATTGGACACACTTATACAGATTTTCCCGCTCTTTCAAACGCAATAGAGAACAACTGAATACGATGAAAACTGCCAGATTCAGACGCGATTTATTAAAGTTCGGGGGACCCGAAATAGACGTGTCTTTCAATTGAAAGAAGTGCCTATGTGGCAACGAGCTCCAGAGCTGATATTTTCAACATAAGTTGACCATGTAAGAATGTATCAAAACCTACAGGCAAACCCACCGATTCGGGTTTGTTTGGGAGCTGTGCAGCTTTGAAGATGACCCTTTTGATCACGATTTTTAGGCATGACAAGCAAATGTAGATCAATTACTCTTTGTCGAAGGCACCTAGAGAGCTGTCACTGGCAGCCCATACTAAAACGAACATGCTCTTTCAGAATATCAGTGACACGGTGGGCACGAGTGGTTGTCGGCGCGCGAGTGTAGTTCGGTTTTGCTGCACGGTGCTAACAAGCCATAGAGCAGAAGGGACGGCCGTATTTTAATAACAAATAGAAAGAGTAACGAACGGCTACACGCAGAGAGGGTACAATTACACACACACTGGCCGGTAGCGGACCAGTCTCGCTAACCTGCCAGTTACAGCAGAGATGTTTTACACCAGAGGGGTGACAGCCTTGTGGACACACCGCTCTATGATAATATCACTCGCACCTAAAACGCTTAAGCAAATACACACTCATACACGCACTCACACGACACCACCCCCCTCCTCGAAATGAGAGGGTGATGTTGCCGGCAGATACCAAAAGAAACAAAGAGCACACAGCAACGTATCACAGATCATCAATCAAGCGTCTTGGAGCTTTAATCTTCTGCCGGTCTCGCAAATTGTAGCGTTGCTGTGGCGGCGTGTAGAATGGTGTGGCTGGCCGAGGAGTCGGCTGCTGCGGTGGCGTTCTAGCACGTGGAGTCCCATGACCTCTGGCCGGGCCGTTAGGTCGCTGCACGTAATCCTCATCTTGGGGTGCGGTGGGACTGGCATAATGGCGTTTGCACCTGCGAGCATTGACTACTTGGCCATCTTCTTTCTTGTCCGGCCGGCCCAGTACAGGCAGAACAAGAAGAAAGAAAGAAAGAGACAGACCGCGATATCAGCTTTACTTGGCACACCCGGCCACACCAGACAGCATCTTGCCGCACACACTCCTAGGCACACACACACTGCCACTAAGCCCACACACACTGACACTAAAACAGCCTCGGCCCGACTGACCTTCCAAGAAATCATTCGAAACTGTGAAAGGGGTGACAGCGTTTGTACACACCACTATATTAAGAAATTAGACTGACATAAAGGCACAATCAACAAAGTACGGTGTGTACCAATTCAAACAAAGGTGCCAACTAATCACAATTTTATAGCAGCTAACAACGTAAAACATCAACTAATTAACAAACAGCTTTGTCGTGCTCTCCCGGGCACGACACGTTCGGGGCAGCAGAGGTTCCAGCACTGGGGCCCTGGCTTTCGTCGTCATTGTCCTCTCGCCCGCTCCACACCATTCCATCCTCCTCGTCCTCCTCTTTCTCGTCCTCTTCTTCCAACGGCTCGGATCTGGACGTTGTTGACGGTACTGGATTTGAGCGTGATGGTGTGGGCCTTGGGCATGACCCCGGAACGAACCTCCGTGCTGCTCACCACACAAAACAAACATTAACAACAAAAAACTTTGTCGTGCTCTCCTGGGCACGACACGTTCGGGGCAGCAGAGGTTTCTGCCCTTTTTCAACAGAGACCACAACTTGTCTAAGTCAAAGGCAGCTGTGTGAACAGGGGAAGTCTGAACAAAGGCTACTGTATCATTGTGTGAGTCCTGTTTGTGCACAGAGTAACAACCAGAGGGAACCAAACCAAACTTGGTGTGCACCAAAACCAGGTCGGAATCCACTGGAATTGGCTCCTTGCCATACTCAACAAACTGATGAAAATACTCATTGCCAATGAGCACATCAATACTGTCATGACTGACAGAGTCTGACAGAGGGTCCGCCAACTGGAAGCTGTCCAGTTTGTGCAGCAGATCTGGACCACATGGATACCGACTTAGAGGACACACAATGGAATCAGTGACAGTTGCCTCAATCTTTTTGGAGGTGCCGTCAGGCAATAGAAGCTCAAAGCCAACTACTTCTGCCTGACAATGTTGTGGTTTTTGACCACCAAAGGGCGAGAGACCAAAAAATTCTGTATCCAGAACTTCCAAGGTCAACTTTCGACTGACAGCAGTCTGAATGAAAGTTCTCTGGCTTCCAGAATCTAAGAGCAACCGAACCTGCACTGACTTGCCAGTGGTGCTGTTTCTGACTGTGGCCAACGCAGTCATAAGAGGAACAGCCTTCTTAGAGATACGCACTGACAAGACAGTGTTTGAAGTAGCAACCGCATCATAACCAGAAGACTGAGTGTCATGCGCTAACTGGGAGCTCACAGAGTTCACAGACTGATTCTGTGACTGAGTCTGGTTTTGACCACGAGACAACTGTCTAACGCCACGATTCTGCTGGCGATTCCAAGCAACAGAGCGTTGACTATTGTTTGGCTTAGATTGCTGAGCAGACTGTTGTTTCTGAGTTCGAAAGTTTTTGTTACACAGTGAAACCTGGTGCTCACCTTGGCAGATAGAACAGGTCACTTTAAGGCGACAATTTTGAGCAAGGTGACCAGCCTTAAAGCACTTGTAGCACAAAGAGTGTTTTCTCAGAACAAGAAGTCTATCTCGTCTGGTTGAGACCGTGCGACACCTGGAGGGCCAATGACCAGCCTTGCGACAAAAGACACAACGTCTCTGGTCAGTTTGAGTAACTGGTAAGGCGCCCATGGTGGGCAGAGGTGAGTACTGACTCTCAGACCTCTCAATGCTATCTGAAGCAGCCAACCCAAACTGTGAGCTGAACCTGAGCCTGGCCACTTCCTGGTCCAGGTAGCACAGAAAACCTTCCATGTGGTTAGCACCACAGAAGTACAATCTATCTGACAACTTTCGAACCATTCTGTCTGGCAGTTTGCAAATCAGAGCATCGGCGAGACTACGATCAGTAACAGACTGTCCTAACTGTCTCAGCTCACTGACATGTCGCTTGACTAAATCAGCGAATTTCTGCAAGTCTGCCAATCTGTCAAGAACAGGGGGCAAATCTCGTAGTGCTTTCAACAGCACAGAGATGCGCAGCTCAGCGCTACCATAACGTGCATATAGTTCAGTTAACGCTCTCTGATAGTGCTCACTAGTCAGAGGCAGACCTTTCACGCGTTCTGCAGCCTCCCCTTTCAGAAACGACTTCAAATAGCTAAATTTGCTAGCAGGGGGAACAGACGGTTTGTTATGCACAGCATACTCGAACGTTGACCAGAATTCAGGCCAGTCCATGGCATTGCCCGAAAAAGGTTTGATCTCTAATTTCGGCAATTTGATACCAGTCTCAAAGGCTGCAGTACAAGGCTGGCTAGAATTTCCGAAAGTCTGAACGTTTTGAGGATTAGAATAGGGAGCGGTTTGATCGCTGTTACGTGAAAAAGCCAGACCTGAACTGATATTTGCAGTTGAAGGCAAGCCTTGAGGAGTCAAATAGCCAGGACAGCTACTGAAAACTGTCTGAGTATGCAGAGGCTGCGCAAAACAAACTGGCTGCAGAACAGAGGGTTGAACCCCAGCTAATGAGAGAGAGACAGGCATGTTAGCCACTGAGCTACCGAACTGAGCCATCGATTGCGGGATTGGCTGTGCGTTTGTCTGCACTAGCGTCAACTGACTGTTCAAAGACACAGGCTCCGTGTACACAGGCATGGACTCAGTATACAACGAAACAGGAGCGAAACGAACGGTTCTGTGCACTGGCAAGTTTGAACCCTGGTTGGAATTGGTCAAAAGCGGGTTTGAATGATTAGCCCCAACTTGCGAAACTTGGTTAGCTGACTCAAACGGCATATCTGCATGACTGACAGCATGAAAGCTGACAGCTTGAGCACCCGAGATCCCATCACTCCCAGTGGATGAGACAAGCCCATCATGGGGTGACCGCAGGGGAAGACTCAAAGCTACAGAGTTGCTAGGCACGTAAGAGTCAGAAACCCTAGTTGAAAACATGTTTTCAGAGTCCGAAAAATCAATCAAAGGACTAGATTGCACAGAATCGGATGACGGCGCGTTCGTTTGCTTGATCTGTAGCCACTGTTTGAACATAGTCATCTCAATCTGCTGAGCTTGCACAACCGTGTGCATCATTTCTAGCTGCGAGACCAACCGGTCGAGCTTAGCGTTTAGTTGTTCATTGCTCGAATTTTCTGCCTTAGACTCAACAGATCGCACAGGCACCGATACTTGAGTATCAACTGGTCTCAAAGGCAAAGAAGCCTGAGCCCTCGAAAAGGTATGAAAGCATGTCATACCCGAGCCATCTGAGCCAAACGGCCCATCAGTCTCTGAAACAGGTGTCTCTGAGGCAGTGGTTTGCCGAGCCACCGTTTGAGTAGCAGGTCTCGAAGCCATTGTAGGCTGAGCCCTACTAGCAGTATCAGTCAGTAACGTTAGAGATTCAGTCGGAAAAAGTTGGTATTCCTGGATTGGCGACTGCGAAACTACGGTATTTTCACGCACATTGGAGTCAGACTCAATTTGCTCTACAGATTTGACAGCAGTTTCGGTGCACTGATTTTGCAAGTCGACCAAAAAATTGCAGCAATCAGTCATTTGCGTTTTGGCAGAATCACAATCAAGAAAAAGCTTCTGCCTAATCTCAGGATTGGAATCGAGCAATGATGCAAACACAGTAGTGGCCTGAGTTTCAAATGACTCGTACTGATCAAGCAATGATTTTAGCGACCGAGAAAAATACTCAATTTTGCCAACGTTTGACTGAACTATCTGTGTATAATGAACGTCAGAGCCAGCACCACACTTTTTACGTAACTCAGATCGAAATTTCACAAGCTCATCGTAAAAGGCTCTAGTATGGGCACAATAATCGGCAACATTTTGCAAATAGTCACTAAATTGCTGTCTAGTTACGCGAGCCATTCTGTAGTACGTACGTAAATAGGCAATGAGCTTACTGGTTTGTTGACGGCCAGCCCTGTGCGGAGCGTCGCAAACTGCTCAAGCCTCGAGTGCACGGCACGCGCGTGGAGAGCCCAGCGACACGGCACCAACGGACGAGCAAGCGAGACCACCACCGAACAACGAGTGCACCTTGTCCCGCCGTCCACCAACGACTACCTTGGCTACGCGCTAAAATGTAAAGCAATGAGAAACAAAATCAACAATCAAAGGTCTGCTCTGGGCACCAGTTTCTTGTCCGGCCGGCCCAGTACAGGCAGAACAAGAAGAAAGAAAGAAAGAGACAGACCGCGATATCAGCTTTACTTGGCACACCCGGCCACACCAGACAGCATCTTGCCGCACACACTCCTAGGCACACACACACTGCCACTAAGCCCACACACACTGACACTAAAACAGCCTCGGCCCGACTGACCTTCCAAGAAATCATTCGAAACTGTGAAAGGGGTGACAGCGTTTGTACACACCACTATATTAAGAAATTAGACTGACATAAAGGCACAATCAACAAAGTACGGTGTGTACCAATTCAAACAAAGGTGCCAACTAATCACAATTTTATAGCAGCTAACAACGTAAAACATCAACTAATTAACAAACAGCTTTGTCGTGCTCTCCCGGGCACGACACGTTCGGGGCAGCAGAGGTTCCAGCACTGGGGCCCTGACTTTCGTCGTCATCGTCCTCTCGCCCGCTCCACACCATTCCATCCTCCTCGTCCTCCTCTCTCTCGTCCTCTTCTTCCAACGGCTCGGATCTGGACGTTGTTGACGGTACTGGATTTGAGCGTGATGGTGCGGGCCTTGGGCATGACCCCGGAACGAACCTCCGTGCTGCTCACCACACAAAACAAACTTTAACAACAAAAAACTTTGTCGTGCTCTCCTGGGCACGACATCTTCTAAGCGGTAGGTCCAGAAACCCAAGACTTCCACGACTGTCAGCGGCTTGGTATAGGGTGACTGTCCCTTGCGGATTTGCACTGCTGGTCTTCGCACGCGTACCTTCTCCCCCTTCCGAAATGGACCTGGGTGGTACAGCTTTCCAATGAGCTTTCGGTCCACTGGAGCTTGAGGCTGAGGTGTAGGTTTTGCGGCAGCAGGCGTTGGTTGAATAGTTGGTTGAGTGAACTGGAATGGCAAACGTGCTTGTCTTCCAAACATGAGTTCGGCAGGGCTCTGGCTACAATTGCCAGGAGTTGCGCGGTAGTTGGCTAAGAAGTCGAGCATCGCTGCATCCCACACATGGCGGCTGGGGTTTGGTGGTAGTGTTTCCACAACACCTTTCAGCGTCCCATTGAACCGCTCCACTAGGCCATTACGCTCGGGGCTGTATGGCGTGATGCGTAGGTGTTTGATGCCTCTGCTGGTCAAAAAATTGACGAACTCATGGCTCACAAACTGAGGACCGTTGTCACTGAGGATTTGAGCTGGGTGTCCATACCTTGCGAACAATTCCTTCAGCCAATTGATGATGGTGGTGCTGGTGGTGTCCTCTGTCCACAGCACTTCAGGAAAGCTTGACATGTAGTCGATCAAGACTATGCAGTATCCTCTTCCATCTGGCGCATTAGCAAAGCGGCCAGTGATGTCAATGGCGAGCTCTGATCAGGGTTTGGTAGGTCGTGGTCGCTCCTGGACAGGCTGCTTGACCTTGGGGGTAGACTTTGAGCTCTGTTCGCACGGCTGGCATGACTTGACAGCGTGGGTAGCCTGTTTGTCCATACCAGGCCACCAGTAGCAGGTGCGAAGCAGGCGTTTCATGCGGTCGATGCCAGGGTGGCCCTTGTGTGCAAGTTGGAGAATCGTTTGCCACAACTGCTGAGGCGCGACAACCCGGCCTTCTCTTGACACGCATCCATCCTCTAGAGTCAATTGGTCCCACACAGACTTGTAGGAATTGAGCACTGCTGGCAACCGGTCCTTGGGAGTGCTGGCTTTGAGGTGTTTGATAACCTGCTGCAGCATGGGGTCCTTGGCTGTGAGCTTCTGGAGGCTTGACCACGTTGGTCCCTTGATTTGCTCTGTCACAGCATGCAGTGCCTTGACAAACGGGTCTGGCACGCCGGTGGTTGCAGTCTTGGCTCGTTTTGACTCAGGGATTCGGCTGAGGGCATCTGCCACAACGTTGGATTTGCCTGGTGTGTGCTGCACAGTGTAGTTGAAGACACTTAGGCGTTCGAACCAACGCTCAAACTTCCCACTCTTCCTGCCATTGCCATACTGCTTCAGCAAGGAGGTGAGCGCTTGGTGGTCAGTCTTGAGAATGAAGTGGCGGCCCAGCAAAAACTTCTCCCAATACTCAGCGAAGTACATGGCTGCGAGGGCTTCTCGCTCACTGGCTGAGTAGTTGCGCTGGCGCTCATCAAGTGTGTGACTTCCATAGGCGATTGGTCGCTCAGTCCCATCAGGCTGGATCTGGCTGAGGGTAGCACCAATCCCACAGTCACTTGCGTCAGTGGTCAAGATGGTCTGCCTGTTCGGATCAAACAATGCCAATTGCAGATCCTTGGAGACAGCCTCTTTCAGCTTGTTGAAAGCTTCTTGTTGTTTCTCGCCCCAGGTGAACTTGACAAACTGCTTGCTTGTCTTCCCTGCCTTGCTCGGCGCTTTTCTTGTGAGTGCTCTCAGTGGCTCTGCCAGTTGGTGCAGTTCTGGTATATACTCTGACTGGTAGTTGAGCATACCCAGAAATCGCTGGACCTCCTTGGTGTTGGATGGCACCGGAAAGTTCGCGATTGGCTGCAGGTTCTCCTTGGCAGGTTTGATGCTTCCATGCGACACTACACGACCCAGAAATTTGATCTCTGACTGGGCAAAGTGACACTTCTTGATGTTAAGGCGAAGGTTGGCTTTTTCCAGGCTGTCCAAAACCCGGTGAAGAATTTTATCGTGAGTGTCTTTGTCTGGAGCATGCACGATGATGTCATCCACATAGGGAATGCACCCAGGAATGTCTCCAAGCAACTCAGAAATGAACTTCTGAGCCACAGCGCCAGCATCGCACAGTCCCATTGGAAGTCTGTTGTACTGGAACAGTCCCAACGGAGTGATGGTAGCAGTGAGTGGCTTGCTGTCTTCATGTAGTGCGATGTTGTGGTAGAACTTGACCAGGTCAAGGCTGCTAAACACAGTAGATTTGGCTAGGCGCTGATGGACATCCCGGATGTTTGGAAGTGGAAAGCGCACTGGTCTCACAAAACGATTGAGGCGAGTGAGGTCGGTGGTGACCCGCACTGATCCATCAGGTTTGTCTGCGGCCACCATTGGATTGACCACTATAGAACGATCAACTTTCGTCCAAATTCCCAGATCTGCCAACTCCTGAATGGCTTTCAGGGCACCTTCTTGGCGGTAGACTGGAATTGAACGCACCTTGCACTCATAGGGCTTCATGTCAGGCTCCAGTTCAATCCTGTGTTGCAGGTCTGGAATCAATCCCATCTCAGGGCTGAGGAGAGCAGGATAGCGCCCTCCAATGAGCGCTTTGTAGGTCTGTCCCTTTGCACTTGAACCCTGACTGGAGGATGGTTGATGTCTCGACTGAAGACCCTGAGATGCCCCTGTGATTGTCTTCACTGACAAATCTCCACCCGAGAGTTGCAGGTCCAATGCTTGGATGCAGTCCTTTCCCAAAACAGGACTACATTGAGCTGGCAGGACGTAGAACAGGGCTTGGGCTGACCGATTGCCATGAATGACTTTGCACGGGAAAGTCTGCAGGTCAGCGTTGACACGTGAGCAGTCAAAATTGCGAAGGCGACAATCAGTGGGTGTGGTCCTCAACTCAGGAAAGAGTGACTGAATAAGCGGCTCTGGTAGTCCCGAGATGTCAGCCTGGCTATCCACAGCACAGGTGACTAGTTGAGGCAGCTGTCCCAATGGCTGGACTTGAACCCTCAGCTGGAACGCATGCTGCACTGCACCAATGGAAACGGACCCCACTGACTTGCGTGAAACGTTTGCCTGACGGGTTTTCTTCCTGCAAACGCTTTGAAAATGTCCCTTCTTCTTGCAGAATTGGCACACTCGATTGCGCGCTGGACACTGATCCAGGCTGGTGTGTCGCTCATAGCCACAGTTCCCACACTGTTGGCCAACTGCATACCGAGAGCTTGACTGCTGCTGGTGGGGGTGTGGCCAGCACCCGTAGGCATACCCGTAGGTGTGCGGGTTCCTCCCAACAGAACCCTGGCCTGATGATCCCCACGATTTCTTCTTGTTTGCCTGCTGTCCTGGCTTCTGCTTCTGCGCGGCAGCAACAATCGCCATAATTGTTGCATTATCGTCGATGGCAGCTTGATCTGCTTTGGCAGTCTCAGCAGTAGTGTTTCCGATCAAATTAAAATTAAATAACAAAATTAAATTGTTTCGGCCAAAATCACCAAGTGAATAGCAATTTAATAACAAATTAAATTTCTCACGATAACCGTCAAACAAATTAAAATTATATTAAATTTCGTAAAATTGGCCTAAAAATTTGATATAAATTTGATATGAATTTGCTTGGTTTGGCAGTTTCACTAACCAAAGTCTGGCTACAAAACAAGAAGTTCATTCCAAAGATGACCTTGTTCATGCCTATAGCGAAGATATCAACTCATTAAATGCTAATTTGTAGACCATTTGTCGCCATCTAAATAAAGGTCAACTCATCCTTAACCGACACGACCCAGGTTTTAAGCTGTTTCCTCGGAAATTGAGTATTGATTTTAGCAAATTTATATTTAATTCATATCAAATAACAAATTCGTATCAAATTAAATTTCAGAATTTGGGTACCAAGCAAATTAATAGCAAGTTATTTTCTTCTGAAGGCTGAGCAAGCAATTTAATAGTTATTTAATTTCAAAATAAATTTACTCGGAAACACTACTCAGCAGCTTGCAGGAGGTTGGTAAACTCACCTAGATCTGGCGCGGCACGGCTCAGCAATGTTTCCTGCATGGCTGTGTATGTGCTTCCAATAGCACACACCAATTGGAGAGCGATGAAGTAATTGACGGGCTTGTTCTGCAGGTCGCACTCAGTGGCTGCCCGCCTGAGGCGGCAGAGCAGCTCTGTAGTTGTTTCTCCGGGTAGCTGTCTGATGGAGGTGAACTCTTTATAGGCCCTGACTGCAGACCGTTTCACTTTGAACAGCTTACTGAGTGCTTCTTTGTAGTCCTGGTGTGTTGTTGTTGCTCGATCCAGGCCAACACTGTCCCTGAATCTCTCGAACGCCTGAGGCCCGAGGCGACTGGTGATGGCGCTGTTGAGCTCATGGTCTGTCATGTGAACGCCCTCCTTCATCTCTTGTTGCTCGATCCACAACTCCATCTCCGATATGAAGTTGGTCCATGACCTTGGTTCTGGACTACCGACAGGCCAGAATGGTTGGACGTCTGGAATGTTCCAGGCCCTTCTTGCTTCCCTCTGCACCGGGTTGGCTGGTCCTGGACCCTGCCGCTGCTCCTGATCAGTCATTGCCACTTTTCGTTACCACTTTTTCGAATTTGGCGCTGATCGACTGGCTGGCTGGTTGTCTTGCGCTAGTCGCCGGTTACGTGTATCGGCGTCCCAATAAACGGTACCCTTTGACTACAGCGCTGGGTCGGCTTTGATCGGCGTCCCGGTCTTGCGTCGGCCCCGTTGGTGAAAACAGGCAGCAGCGATCGGCGGTTGTGACGAATGATGGCGCGATTTAGGAACAGTATCCCAGACTGAACCAGATCGCGATAAGTACTGGATACGGCGATGACACGCAGTGTCCAAACTGCACCCCGATGGCTTGGCAGTAGGTGGCAAAAATTGTAGTGACCGACAGCTGCGAATTGACTACTCCGGCGTCGCCAATGACACGGTGGGCACGAGTGGTTGTCGGCGCGCGAGTGTAGTTCGGTTTTGCTGCACGGTGCTAACAAGCCATAGAGCAGAAGGGACGGCCGTATTTTAATAACAAATAGAAAGAGTAACGAACGGCTACACGCAGAGAGGGTACAATTACACACACACTGGCCGGTAGCGGACCAGTCTCGCTAACCTGCCAGTTACAGCAGAGATGTTTTACACCAGAGGGGTGACAGCCTTGTGGACACACCGCTCTATGATAATATCACTCGCACCTAAAACGCTTAAGCAAATACACACTCATACACGCACTCACACGACAATCAGCTTCATTTGCCTGTCCAGTTCTTCAGTCCCAAGTAATTTTCACATTTTCATGTGTATGCTGAATCTGACCGAATTTCCGGTACCATCTAACTAGGCTGGTCACAACTCCTGTAGTTTCTGGTTAATCAACCTGAAATTTATCCCGATTGTGCAGAATTTCCCGCTCTTTCAATTGATTCACTCGCCGCATCAATCGGATGCTCAGTTCAAATGTTATATCTGATTGTTTACAAATACGTTTTCTGCAGTGCAACCCTGGGACACATCATCGATTAACTTTGCTCAAAAGTGCAAGGCTTTGTCTACACTTAGAAAACGCCAATACGACACCAGCTTATATAGCACGACCACAACCACTTTACCTTTAAGTAAATTTTGTTGAATAAAATTTACATGCTGTAGTACATTTAGCGGCTCCATACTAGCAAGAATTTATTGATAAAAGTAAGTGCACTGTAAGGTATTATTTTGTTACATAGTATAGTTCGAACGTTCAAACACTCAGTCATAACTGAGTTAAAAATAGCAGAAAAATAATATAACATGGCACTTCATTTACACAGCTTCAAGACCGAGATATGACCGAGATATGCATAAAAAAACTCCAACCACACGAGGTTGGGTACGCGTACGTTCCGCTTTATGCAAAGAAGTGTAAGAAGATCATAGCAGGAAAGGCTTTTGTATAATTCTTTGTCGCATTTTCTTGCCCAGTTTTGCCCATACAAAGTTTTACTGAAGTTTGCTTCTACTTACAAAAGCAGATTTTAGCACTGCGCTTTATGAGAGTACTTAGCAACGTTTGACTCTAAGAGTAACGACAATGGCCTGACTTACCACCTCCAGTCATTACTGTGCCAGTTCTACCACCGCCGTAACACATCTCTTAATCGATGGCAATTTACAGCTAACTGCAGCTTCTTGTGCACTTTAAGCATCAAGGGCGTAAGGCGTAACCAGCTCTAGCAAAAAAGTTACCAGAAAACATGGGCCAAAATCCTGCAGCGCTTAGGCTTGCATATTGTGTACGTTATAGGTGTACCAGATCTATTGAGCTCTTCTGTAAGAGTAGACAAAGCCTTGCACTTTTGAGCAAAGTTAATCGATGATGCGAGCCAGGGTTGCACTGCAGAAAACGTATTTGTAAACAATCAGATATAACATTTGAACTTAGCATCCGATTGATGCGGCGAGTGAATCAATTGAAAGAGCGGGAAAATCTGCACAATCGGGATAAATTTCAGGTTGATTAACCAGAAACTACAGGAGTTGTGACCAGCCTAGTTAGATGGTACCGGAAATTCGGTCAGATTCAGCATACACATGAAAATGTGAAAATTACTTGGGACTGAAGAACTGGACAGGCAAATGAAGCTGATATTCTGAAAGAGCATGTTCGTTTTAGTATGGGCTGCCAGTGACAGCTCTCTAGGTGCCTTCGACAAAGAGTAATTGATCTACATTTGCTTGTCATGCCTAAAAATCGTGATCAAAAGGGTCATCTTCAAAGCTGCACAGCTCCCAAACAAACCCGAATCGGTGGGTTTGCCTGTAGGTTTTGATACATCCTTACATGGTCAACTTATGTTGACAATATCAGCTCTGGAGCTCGTTGCCACATAGGCACTTCTTTCAATTGAAAGACACGTCTATTTCGGGTCCCCCGAACTTTAATAAATCGCGTCTGAATCTGGCAGTATTCATCGTATTCAGTTGTTCTCTATTGCGTTTGAAAGAGCGGGAAAATCTGTATAAGTGTGCCCAATTTCAAGGTGCTATCTCGAAAGCTGCCAATTTGACAGCATTTGAAAGAGCATGGAGGAGCCAAATTTGGGAGATGCGGCGCAGCACCATTCTTCAAAGCATTACTAGTGGTTTGAGTGCGGCCAGAGCGAAACCGACGCGGCTGTGGAGGTTTCATAATAGGGCAATTCAAATGAGCCAATAAAAATGGGGGGTCAAAAAATTCCATCGGCCGCCCACTGCCTGACTTTTTTTGGCAAGGACTCTTAAAAGAACAACAGGTGTTATTGGTGAGGTGATCCTATTAGATTTCTGACCACCCATCCCAAGTCCTCGCACCTGCACGTAATTGTTAAAAGCATCTATTTAGCTGAATGACCCATTTCAGACTTAGATGCAACCCAACCTATGTTATTCGCTGATGGTCAATGTGTGACAAGCACCCCATTGAATTCGAGACAAAAGTCCTCTTCGCTTTCTGACTTCTTGGTAGACAGTGAAGTTGTAGATATTACCCGACTTTCCTCAAGCGCACGAACGTAAGAATATATGCATTACCAGACTTCGTCTGCTATGCTTTTCTCTTATTATTTAGGTCGCCACCTCAGAAAATTGCTCGTATCAACACCAGTGATGGGACACCAGGGAACCGAAGTCAGTCAGTGCCAAGCCGCTCCAGTAGCGATTCCGGTATGCAAGAGGAACCCTCATTTGCCTCTCTGATTCAGTCATTTTCTGAATCTGATGAAATTGAGCTGCCTCAGAACACAGTAAGTTAACCGATACTACTATCATACTGACCGATGTTCTTAGTTTATGCATGCAGCCGTGTTAACTTTTAAACAACGTAATTTAGCATAAAATGACTAGAAAACTTCTAAGATACCTCCTGAAGCACTATTTTTTGTACTTTCGAACCACCGCCTCTACCTTTTTCCCTGCTACTAGCCATATTTGGAACCACTTTGCTGCCGGTGTCTGTGACCTTGGTTTGAATGAGTTTAAGAGATTTGTGAGCAATGTTTCATTCACGTTGTTATTGCGCGAACTGTCTGATACTTTTAACGTCCACAATTCTAAATTCTGCTGCCCGTTCATGTTTCGTAATTTTTCTGAGTAGGTAGTTTTATTACTACAACCGTTTACAGTGAGTTGCATGGTGTTGGTTTTTAACATGCATATCGCGAGTGGATCAGTTTAGGGACCACAAATTGGCGAAGTCAGGGGATCTAGGTTGTATTGCAATATGTTAGTATGGGACAAAAGAAGCCAGCCGGTGCATGAGCTGCGCGAATCCATCCACTAGAACCAGAGATACAGTCAGCCAAAGTGGGGGTGGTCATGAAATCTTGGGTCAATTTATAATGTCCAACCGTTGTCTCTTTCAACGCCTATAACTCAGCTATTTATAAGGCTAGATTTTTCATCTGTACACCATTCAAGAGCCCATTGCATGCGCTTTTAGGTAGTGTACACCAATTTTCCACATCCTACCACCCAGATATTGTCCAAAACGTACCAAAAACACTGAAACAGGGCACAAGACTTTTTAATGAAAATCAGTTGCCTAAATAAGCTGGTAAGGTGTGGAAAATTGGTCCCCTGACCTCGCCAATTTGTGGTCGCACCATAGTTAAGAAAGTCGATCCTCTCGCGATATGCATGTTAATCCGGAGAAAAGTACAGTACAGTACGTACTGGTGGTATTTAATAGCTTCATTCAAAATATTATTGTGATTGTTTCAGCCCTTACTGTGCGAGAGCGCAATGGCGGAATGTAAGGAAGTGGCAAAGATATTTTCGTTCAAGTGTGAAGAGTTCTACCGTCAACAGAAGGTGTGCACTGCAGTTCCGCAAATTTGTCCTGGGCAAACTGCCACGTTTCTGGTGGATGTGACAAAACTCGGCCATCCTGATGATGTGTCTCGAGATTCCTATGGATCCTGGGGAAAGTGGTCTGGCAGCAATTATTTCTACACAATTGATAGGGCACTGAAGGAAATTGTTTGCAAGGGCCGTGTCGCAAAGAAGCTAAAGGAAGGCGTTGGATGGGATCTGGTCATCAGACGACGCTATTATACTCATCCTCAGGAGAGGCAGTTCAAGAAAAATATCTTCCTGGGATATTTCAGTCAAGAACCCCTCGCCCCTAAATGGGCGATTGTGTCGTATGAGTGGAACTGTGAACCCTATGAGTTCTAAATTGCTGCACACGGCTCCAGTAAGGATAAGGCACGACCCTTTCATCCGACTGCCAAAAGTGTCCTTAACCTTGAGCGCACTGCTGTGAAGATGGCTTCCCCTCAGCCTGCTTTCCATGCAGTAACCGAACAGACAGGAACTGTAGTTGAGTCGGCAGGTGCAGGGTTTTGTCCTCGCAATTGCAAGCAGCTGAGAAATGTCGCTTCGCTGACAGCTGGCAGTCGCAAAGGGAAAGGCGGGGTATCAGTTGCAAATGACTTCGAGCTGCTAGCGCGAATGTGTCAGTCGCCAACAGAGGAGTTGCTTCGGAACTTTGTGGTCCAGCGTTACCCAGGCCAACAATCTACCCGTGCATTTCTCGCCAGTGATCAAATGCTACTCTTCTTCTGGGAAGCTGTGTTACACCACAGTTCGGTGGTGACTGTTGACATGACTTTCAATGCTGTGTCTGGTGGATACGTCACTGTGATGTCTGCCCGTCACCCTTTGATTTTGGACCAAGAGAAGAGACGCAATGTGCTACGTCCTTTCGCAATTATGGTGTCAGACCATAAAGAGACAAAAGATTACAACTGGATGTCTGAGCAACTGTAACTGTGGTCAGGTAAAACATACATGTAACAGGTGATCCGCGTTGGAGGTTAGGGGTCTGGAGCCGGCCGGCGTAGTCTGAGCCCAAATTTTGAGAGGGGGTTGGGCACTGAAACGCTCAAAAATCAAAAAAATTGCAATTTTTCGGCTAAAAGTCGTCAAAAATCGCTAATTTGGGCTGAAATGCAGCTATTTGTTTATTTGTATTACGCATACATGGGCCGGGGGTAAGGGGGGTTTACCCACTCGCCGGGCTACACCCCCTCCCCCACTCCCCCTCCCCCCACCGGATTTTTCCGGCCCACGTACAGTATGTATGTATTCAGGTGCTAGTAGTAACCAGTTCGTATCTGCTTGGATATCCGATGACGAAAAGGCTCTGATCAACGGATTGACCCAGTGCTCCTTGTTTAATCTGGACAAATCAGTGCACTTGTTGTGTGAGTTGCATCTGCGAAGTTCAGTCGACTCGATGCTTGCCAAGTGTACTGGTTTAACGAAGGCGCAAAAGGAACAGATCGTGCACGATATCTTTGGTGCTGAAACACGTGATCCTGCCTCAGAACATAGGTAGGTTTAAGTTTGTCTTGTCGCTTACAAAATCACCTCAGTCGTTTTGGATGAACAAAAACCGACGAACGCAATACGTAGTAAGCGCAGAAAATTTGTCCGCCTCTTTTGTGTTTGTTTGGTTCATGTATGTTTACGTGTGTTCTTCATCGTATATTGCAGTCTCACTCAAACAAACAAACGGGGTGATTTCGAAAGGGTTACTACGTGTACAGTTAATACGGACAAGTTGGGACTGGCCAATTCTGTTGCGATTAACAAGACGACTGTCTGTATTGGTATTGCAGAATCAGGCAATGTGGATTATTTGATGCCGCTTGCTATGAGGAGTTTCAAGCTTGGCAAACAGCTCTCTCGTTGGCCTGGGACGAGATGCAGATGCAGGGTGGTCGGTCATCCGAGGCTAGCTTGTTTTCTGAGTTGTTCAGAACTAAAGCAGACTACTGGTGGGTGAATTATGGCCGTCCATGTCGCATAAGAGGCAAGCTAAAAATGTGCAGTCATGTCTCGTTAATACGGACGGCTTTTGTTAATATTCCCTACGTACGTTCGTTCGCTGTACGTTATACGGCCAGCTACTAGCCAGATAGTGTATTTATCCATTATTTCGCTTTAATGGTAAACAGTAGTTTACATACATGCAACAGGGGGTCTGGGGGTCTGCCCCCACCCGACTTAGGCCAGCCAGACCCCCCTCCGATTTTTCTGGCAAGTAATTTTGAGCGTTTTTTAGTGCCCAACCCCCTCCCAAAATTTAGCGTGGTAGCGACTGTACAGTACATAGCGCTGCAATTACGTACTTTACCATTTTTCTATCGTGTTCAGCTGGATTTGGTGACCCTCCAGGACGCATAACCAACAACGATTCTGAGACTATGAATGGTCGGGTTAAAGCGTTAGTATCGCCGGATGGAAAGCTGCTACCGTGGCATCAGTTCGCCTACCGTTTGAAGCAGTGTTTGGCAGGTACGTATGTTCTTTTGCTTGTGTTTAAAGTAGTGCGTAGCGATCATACATCTAACAGGAGGTCTAAGGGTGACGACCTCCATCAACTACGACCGCTAGACGTCTTCGATATCTATCCGTAGCATTTAAAATGATATTTATGGTATCGTCGCCATATATTCTGTTAAATGTGTGACTTGACGCAGATACATACAATGTATGTGTACTGCAGGTTTGTTTCGTGAATTGAACAATGCTGTGTTGGGAAGCGGCAGCTACAGAATTGTTGACCATTTGCGATCAAGTCTCCAACTTCATGCTGCAAGGTGGGCTCAGATGACGCAGAATCAGAAAGCCAGCCACGTGTTAAAGCTGTTCCTGATGCCAGGAACAACTGTGGCAGAGACTGTACGGTCTGATTTCCCAGACCAAGACGTACTGGATCCCTTGGCACAAGAGTGCCGGGATATGCTCGGAGTGACTGCCGAGATGTGGAAACAGCTGTCCCAGAAAGCTTCCGAGCTTAGTTCCAATGGGATGGTCGTTCAGAACCCTGGCAATAAATCGATGTTCAGTGTTCTTGATGGAGACGACTTAAAGAAGGTCAATCAGCTAGACGGAATGCGTTTTGTCTGTGGCCAGCCTCTGCAGGGAACAGCCGGTTACAGCACGAATTGTGTTGAGTTCCGTAGCTTCAACCAGAGGGTGTGTTCGCACACTCTCGCTGTTGCCACTTTCCTTGGTGTCCGTGATGAATTCGTGCGCCTTGTACGGGAGCGGTTCTCTACAACAACTCTAACTCAACTCGTCGAGCAAAGAATGCCGAAAAAGGCTGGCCGTAAGCCTGGGCATGGAACAAAACGACGAAAAGGTACGTGCATTTGGTTTTAGTCCTTTCTGAATTGTATAAGAACTTCATTTTGTAGTTAGGAAATGCTATTGGGGCCGTCCATTAAACTATACAACGTTCAAAAATTCAAAATTTCGCACTGCCACCCCTTCTGACTTTTCCCGACGTTCAACCAGCCACCCCCACCTCCCGCTGAACGTCGTAGTTTACGGACCGCCCCTTAGCATCGTCGTCTGAGGGTGTCAGGCCAAAATTCGCACATGTAGGCGTAAACTTTACTGTGTTATACCTTTGTACACACTAATTTGTCAGGCCTCGCAACGTCAAGACCACAGAGTACCACTGTGGTTCAGTCAATGCCTGCATTCGCCTCGCATGTTGCTGACGCTGCTCGTGCTCATGCTCACCATAAAGAGTTGCATTGGCCTGAACGACTCTCAGATGGCTCAGTCAGCCCTCCAACTGAAGCTCAAAGACGTGTCCTGATGGTGCCTCGTCCGCCAACCTACACTAAACCGTATCACAATGACAACTTTTTTCTCGTTGTGGATTTGCAATCCTTCTTCGCTACTAGTGATGCCCGTTGGTGTTGGTCATGTCAAGTAGGTCACCTGCCTTTTGCCATTACCTTACTACTTATATGCAATCTCATTTTACGGATATTCTTGCGTAAATTTCTGAAAAGATTTACAAATAGAAAATATGTTTTACAGACCTCAAGATAAACTATGTAAGTCACAAATAATTTCTGTCATTTTAGTCTCGCTTCCCAGCCAAAGAGAATCTGCGTCCACCAGAGGACATTGCGCTTTCGCATGAGGAACGCTACTGGCTGCCCTACGAAAATCGGTACACCCACTCTCATACCCAGACGAGATTGGTTCACGCTCGCTATAGTTGTGTGCTCGGTCGGTACCCGTACTTCAGTGCTCATCTAATGCGGATCCCGCCGAATCTTTTCAATAAAATTAACGAAGTGCACTGCAGGCATCTGATTGAACAGCTTGCTGCCGATCTGTGAGCTACTCTGTACTCTCTTCCTGCACTCTGATTCGGTCTCTTCATTTTACAAACTCATTTTTGTTAGTCGTTTCTTTCTTTCTACGTTGTTGCCTGTTAGTTGCTTAGTTGCTTTGTTTTGTTGCAGGGAAAGGGGGAGATTTCCGATACGTTGCTTAGCAAGCTTATATCATAGTAAAATCACTTCTGTGACCGTATCTTTGCTTTCATTAGTGTGTGTGTGTGTTCTGTAAATTTGAGCATATTATATGTACTTTCGAAGAAGAATTTGCTTTCGTTTCTTTCGAAGAAGAATTTGCTAACAAGCCTAATTATCGTTGCACAATTACGATTTAGAGAAAGTAATTCTCAGAATATGCTCAGATTTGCAGCACGCAAAGACACGTACAGTGGTACTGCGCTGGGTTGACGGTTCGATTTAGAGATGCGCACGGGCCCGGCAGTTCGGCCCGGGCAGTCCAAATTTCTAAAAATTTGTGTTACAATACAGAGCATTTTTGTTTCTTTCCTTGCGATTTCAGTATATTTCAATATAATTTTGTTCTTTTAAGGTTATTCTCTAATATTCTGACAAATTAACAAATTTTCGACCTCATTTTCTTTGATTTTGCTAAAAAAAGTATATATCAGTTAAAGATCAAAACTGAGTTTCAGTAAGGAAAACTATGAAAAAGAGCCGAAAAGTGCTAAATTTGGCTGCCGGACCTTGTGTCTCTTCCTTCTCTATAGTAGTTGGCTACTCCTAGACCGAAAGGACGAAAAGTTACAACAACAACAACAACAACAATGATTTGGACTCAGCCGATTATTTTAACGAAAAAAAAGCGGGCCGGGCCGAAAATTCCGCCCCGAGCGCATCCCTAGTTCGATTTAATGCGAAATTTTAGGCCCAAAATTTGCCAGTTTCAGTTAATAATAATAATTGCTTTTCCCCTAAAATGTTAGGGGTAAATACACTGCCAGGCTTCCTTCCTCGGTTTCTGCAGCATTGCATACATTTTCATTGCGTTACCCAAATGTCCTTCATCTGCTCCGCTCGCACCATCACACACACTATGTCCTCACAACTCTACGTTTTGCTCTCTCGTAACGTAATCCGACATTTCTGATTCCATTTTCGCGCAATTTTATCATCAAATAAATCTTCGCATCGATGTTTTAGAGTTGGCGCCCGGCGGATGCGAACGGGTGCGACTGGGATGCGAAGCTGCGAATGGCTGCGAGCTGCGAATTTTAGTAACCGCCTGGGGCCGTATTCTGGAACTAGGGTTAACTCTAACCCTGGGTTAGCAAACCCGGGTTACGTCTAACCCGTATTCCCAAAGCGAGGGTAATTTCTAACCCTGGGCTAAAAGTTACCCGAGGTTTAAACCTGGGTTAGAGTTAACCCAGGGTTAGACCTAACCCTGGGTTAACTCTAACCCGTATTCTGCAGTAGCTTCTAACCCAGGTTTGACTCTAACCCGGGTTAGATTTAACTCAAACTTATCGCTAACCCTGGGTTTGCTAACCCAGGTTAGAGCTTAACCCTGGGTTTACTAACCCAGGTTAGGGCTTAACCCTGGGTTAGCAAACCCGGGTTAGATTTTAGCTCCAAGAATACGGGTTAGAAGGTTGGGTTTAGCAACCCAGGGTTTGGCTGAGTAACCAGGGTTAGTGCTCTAACCCAGGGTTAGAGTTAACCCTAGTTCCAGAATACGGCCCCTGGAGTCTTTGAGATTTGGATTGGAAACTATGCCTTACAATGCGGAAAAATTAGACGCTCCTGAACATGATGAACACGAACATTTTGAAGTTTGACCAGTCCATTTACCAGTCTGCAATCGGTTCACTCATGTATCTTTCTGTCGCCACTAGTCCCGACCTCACGTTTGCAGTTCATCGCTTAGCTCAGTTCTCCTCTGACCCGACTCCTCAGCATTGGAGCACCGTGAAACACATCTTTCGCTATCTGAAGGGGTCGACTGATGTTGGAATCAATTTCCAGTGCAACGGCAATCGTCAGTTGGAGATGTATTCTGATGCAGACTGGGCGTCTGAAGCGTCTACAAGATGTTCTACCTCAGTCTATGTCTCATTGTTGGCCAGCGGTCCAGTTTCTTGGTCATCCAGATTGCAGAAGATGGTTTCTCGATCAACAGCTGAAGCCGAGTTTGTTGCGTTGTCTGAAGCTGCGTCTGATGTTAAGTGGCTGAGAGCACTGCTGTTAGATTTGGGTCTCAAACAGATCAAGTCTACAGTAGTACATGAGGACAACCAGGCTGCAATCGCCATTTGCAAGAGACCAAACCTTGGCTCCCACAATCGCACCAAGCATTTGGATGTGCGACTCAAGTTTGTCTATGACTATGAGCAAGCTGGACTGATCAACGTTGTGTATTGTCCCACTAACGATCAACTGGCCGATTCTCTCACGAAGCCTACTCCAGCTAATCTGTTCCAGAAGTTCTGCAAGGGAGTGGGTTTGGGTACATAGCATTGTACAGTGCATCTGAGACACACACAGTTGCATCTTCGTTATTCCTATGTGCTGTGTGTGTGAACGTTTCTACGGACATTGTTGTAATTGCATTTCCGGGCCGACGTTTTTACTGTGCCTACTCTGTAATGCAATCTTTCTCTTTCAGCAGTGATCCGTTTTACTCCTCTGTTGCTATTGGTAATTATAATTTGAGGAGGAGTGTTGATTTTAGCAAATGTAAAGCGTATTCTACTTAAGCTTGTAATCTCTGAAAACAGCTCCGTTTGAATCCAAATCCATTTCAAATTGACAAAACATGAGCTACAGTATCAAACACGCTGGGGGCCGGTCTTCGTGAAATTAAGAACAGCCGCCCTATTTTCCGCCATTGTTTTTCGGAGGAAAAAATAAACGACGAAGATAGCGAACATAAAAAATGCAAAAGAACAAGCAGAATAGGTATTTTAGGAAGGCGACGTATTACCTTAGGAATCCATTGAAGCTTTAGCTGCTCTTATTACCTAACCACTCCTTTCTCTCTCTCCCACTCTGCAGTGCTGGCGCCGACCGAAGTGAAGAAACGAATAAAAATAATAAAAAGAAGAGTTGTTAGCCAGCTTAGCACCTTCCACGCACAAAATGACTTTTTGACTGTGTGTATTATGCGAATGCAATAATTCCTTCCTCGACCGGCTCGATTCCTCTGATTGAATCTTATAAAAAAGATTTTTCTTTTTTGTCTTTATTTTTCTCTCCAGCATTGAGCGCTGCGTAAGATCGGCGGCGTAGTTTACGTAGCTTACCGTAGTTTACGTGGCCTTATCTTTCGCGTTGAGATAATAAACCATGATGGCCCACCAAATGATCAAAGACAGAGTGGCGTTCAGAGATTACAAGCTTTGCGCACATGGGCTTTATAATTATGTACGTGTACGTACATGTCTGTCCGTTTGGTCAGGGCTACTATTTGCATATTACGTATGCCAGTTACTTATTGTCTCTGCGCGTGTCTTATCAGCTCTGACCTTTACACTCTCGGCGCTACTTCCCTGCTGTGCGGCTGGTTTATTACGACTGTATTGTTTTACCTTCGGCCCGGAATAAAAAGAACATCTAACGGTGTTCTCGCTCTACACTCAAACTGCGCTGCGCTGCCCTATACCTATTCTATTAGGCTTGAGTGGCTTGGCAGTGAAAGAAGGGCAAACGTCCGAGATGACGATATCAGGGGTAACGAAATGGACCGTGCAGGTCTGATCGTAGAGCTGTACATCGTACGGCCCCCTGCCAGATCGTTTTGGATCGATCGGATCGAAATATGACCGAATGCGGTAGAAAACAACTGCTTATGACCTCTACATTATTCTTTTACACACCAGCCCATTCACAACCAATTACTGCATGCGATCTCAGATTACGCGTTCTAGTCGGTGTGGCCTGTGTATCTCCGGATCAATATTTACCCAATATTTACCCGCACAGATTAATTTACCTGGAATCGAACAAAATTTACCCGACCCCGTTAGATATATTTACCGGTCGCCAGAGGTCTTAGCAAACAATAAAAAACGTCGGAACAGCAAAAATTCCGGTAATATCGAATCGGCATAAAGCGTAAATTTACGGTACCAGCACTAATACGTGATAAAGTTTACATCAACTTCAACTATATTCTCTCAACCCACACCAACAGCATGGTTAAACGAAGTGTTGGAGACTCAAATAAAGAACAAATGTAGAATACAAAACAGTCAAGAACTACTGCACTGTTACCAACTGAGACTCCAGCAACTGTTGAAAAAAATCAGACTTACAAAAGGATTTGAAACTAGCATAGTTTTTGTGCACAACATCGTTTGGAATGGTGTTTCATATAGAAATAGCTTTGTACAAGTTACATGTGCCTTCAGTACCCCGTTTGCATTGGAGGAAGCCCATTCCCACCCGCCGAGCCGACCGCCCAGCCTAGGTTTTAGCTTTTAGGCCTAGGTTTAATCTTAGCTTTTCGCGTTAAAAATACCTATTTCGCGGGTGGAGGAGTGTACCGGGTATCATTTACATTAAAGCTTGACCGGTAAATAGAGACCGGTAAATAGGGACCGTTCTTGACCGGTAAATAAAGAATACAATAACATAACGCCTAGACGGTTTTTCTTGTTATAATGCCTAGTATGTTCTTGAATAAAATGCGGTTTCGCACTAATTTAGACCCTAATGCAGATATGGCACGGTTTCCAAAGCGTTTGAGTTGAGGAGAGGCTTGGTTGGCACTGTCTTCGTCACAGGTAGATTAAACAGTGCTAATTCGGTCTTTGCTTAGTAGTATCATTTTCCCTATTCCCCAGAGTTGTTCACGCACGGCTCGAGGCCCGGCGTATACAAGCATACAAGCAAGCAGCAAGAGTTACCGTTGTGAAAACCAACAAAGAACGCGATTGCACATTAAAAGTGGTTGTGCTCCTATAAGTTAATCCGAATCTTCGGTTTTCTACGTCAGGTCATGTGCTTAAAGAGGACTCTGTTTCACTTCACAGCATTGCAGAAGCCGAAACAGTCTGAAATTGCATTTGGACCACTTTGGTACAGACCGCCTAAACAATGGGCCACTTTGATCGGGAGGTTAGGGCCCGACCGGATACAAATTTCTACCGGATCCGGATCCGGATCCGGATATGCCGGATATCATTGATCAACTTAAAATTTTTTAGAATGCAATAAACCACATATATACATTTCTTTGTTCTATAACAGTTGATTCAAAACAACATCTAATAATTGTAGTTCAAACAACGCAAGTTATACTTGTTAAACAACAACATTTCTACATTTTCGGGCTTCAGAGAGTACTGTTATTTTACTATAGTATAGTAAAAGAAAAATTAGTAATACTAGTGGTATTTTACTAGTAGTAAAATAATAGTAAAAAGTAGTGATGCAACCGGGAGCGGAATACCGGGATTCGGGAAAACCGGGATTACCGGGAAATGAGAATACCGGGAAAAACCGGGAAATCGATCAAAACGTATGCAGCATGATAAAACATAAATGATTTCAACATCGGGTTTAGCTATTGAAACCATTTCTAGTCCGGTTTTTCAAGGATTTTCTTTCATAAGGGGCCGTTCATAAACGACGTCGTTCCAAAATCCCGATTTTTCGGACCCCCCCTCCCCCCAAAATCGCCTTGCGTCGTTTCTTGGGGACCCCCCCCCCTACGGCGACGTCGTTTTCGGTTTACCCCCCCCCCCAATAAAACGGCAGTACATAGAGTACTGTGACGTTTTCTTGTTACCATACTGCACAATCAATAGAATAAATCCCTACAACCGCTCTGGGAAGCTTTTCTGTATGGAGAAACGTTTGATAGAATGTGCATAAATCGAAAATAATGTAATTGAAGTACCCTAAAATTCCGAAAAAAGCGACGTCGTTTTTTGCTAACCCCCTCCCCCTCCTGGTGCGTCGTCTATCGTCGCATTTCAGCCGACCCCCCCTCCCCCCCTCTGGAACGACGTCGTTTATGAACGGCCCCTAATGGGCTAAACTACAGGACACTGTGGGATCAGATTTATGTTGAATGGGTTAGTGAGTTGGTTTGGCAGGCACCAGACAGCTCGATGTCAATTGCACCAACAGAGTTGTGTAAGAATATCCAATCAATGAGTGGCTTTGCTCAATTGAAGGCCTTCATGAAGTTGGAAGCTTAGAAGATGAAGTTTACGACCTAATAAACCAATATAAAAATATTTGGAGCAAAAGGAAAAGCTGCAAAACATGGTTGTTCGCTCAAATTGAGCAATTAGCAGTCATTTGAAAACTTATTTAAAGTTTTGCCGTGCCGCTGGTAGTGGCAAAATATAGTTGGGTATACAATGTACAGTAGATGTCAGGGAAATACATAGTATCTGCAAAAAACTGTCAATACTGCTATAAAATCTATTTCCCGGTATTCCCGGTATTTCCCTTCCCGGTATTAAAGAATGTGCGAACCGGGATTGGAAACCGGGATTGGAAACCGGGAGTGAAAATACCGGGAATTCCGGTTCTTCGGGAAATACCGGGATCCCGGTTGCATCAATAGTAAAAAGTAAAATTATGAGCCAATAGTAAAGTAAAAATAAAACTAAATTAACAAATCAAACTGTCAATAGTAAAATGACATTTTATTCTACTATTTTACTAGTTTTTGGTGAATTGCAGCCAAATTCTTGATCAATTTTGCAATAAAAGATATGTGGGCGCACTTTTGTTAGTCGAATTTCACATATTTTTGTCTCTAAAGTTGTTGAGAACCTCATATCATGATCAAATTTAGTGAATTCAGAATCCAGTGAATCGGCGAAAAATCCCTGTTCGCCCTCATGGCTGCTGTGCGTTTCAGTAGGTGTTTCACAGTGATTTTCGGCAATATTTATGTTCAAATACGTAAAAAATCACGTTTTCTCATCTGTGACTGATATCCGGCATATCCGACAGGTAATATCCGGATCCGGTACCGGATCCGGATATGGCCATATCCGGATCCGGATCCGGATATCCGGTCGGGCCCTACGGGAGATACCAACGACGCACCGTTCTAGTCATATCGCCTTACTTCATCGACTATCGGCCGATTTCCCCCGGAAACCCATTTAGAAAACTAGCTATAAAATTCATACCTATGGACGTACATTCGTGCCCAAGGCCGGATGGGTAGTCCATTACCCTGGCTACAGAATTAGCACAGTTAGAAAGATTGGGATCGAAACCCCATGACGGTGGCCCTTTTTTAAATGACCAAAATGCGTTACGACCTCAACTTACTAAAACAATCGTAGCATTTGAGTCCTCTGACAGATATGCCTGCCCAAGAGCGTATGGGTAGATATGATGACTTGCTATCGATTAAGCATAAACATGACAATATTCATCCAAGCCCAAGGACGGTGGCCCTTTTTAAGAGTCAGTTCGCGAGAGAATCGACCCTTGTTCTTCACAGCTATGTGCAAGTCGAAAAATCGAACTCAGGCCTGGGACCTCCGGTTTGGGGAAGTTGTACCTAGCGATGACTTGTGCTAAACCTGAAGAGCACAGCCCTCTAGGTTCCCTGGTCCGGCAGAGCCAGCCCTCGGAAGCAGGGTGGGCAACCATCGTAATCGGACTGTCAATAGGTCATGTTTGGCTGAGTGTCACTTGCGATCCAAAGCAGCTAGAACGTTGTGCTTGGTGCCAAACAAATCATCATGACATGGGCTTTCGTTTGCCGCATAAATAGTACTGTTTCGCTGTTTCGTTCTCTAACCACGACATCGAATGTGAAAAAATCCGCAAAAAAATTTCATGGTGAAGTTCACTAAATTAGATTTTTCTCGAAAATAAAAAAGTTACCCTCGGGATTTTTTTATATTTCATAGCCCTGTGAATTGCGCTTCTAACGGTGTATAGAAAGTGGCAAAAACGCATGCCTCTGCATATCAAATTTTCACTCAAAGTTCAAAGATAACCAAAAATTCGCTTATTTACCACTATTTAAGCATGTATCCCATACCTATGTATGTATGTATGTATGTATGTATGTATGTATGTATGTATGTATGTATGTATGTATGTATGTATGTATGTATGTATGTATGTATGTATGTATGTATGTATGTATGTATGTATGTATGTATGTATGTATGTATGTATGTATGTATGTATGTATGTATGTATGTATGTATGTATGTATGATTATGCTTAGTAGGAAGTTGATTCATTAGAAACTGATAATGAATTTCATAGTGAGAAATGACCAAACTAAGCTACAATGTACATCAATGGCGTATCCAGGATTTTGCTAAAGGGGGGTTGTTAATTTTTGAAGTTGCCTGGTTGGGCCCCTACCCAACAAGGGCGAGAAAATTTTTAGAAATTAGCCTTCTAAAAATGGCTTTTAAAAGATATTCTGATCATAAAATAGACAGTTTTAGATCATGGTTAGACAGTTTGAGTACGTAATTGCTTCATTTCTCTGATTTTTAGTCAATTTTCCTTCCTACCTCCGCCGCAAAGGTGGGTGTACCCACCCTACACCCCCAGGATATGCCACTGAACTACGTATCAGTCAAGGATCACTTATCAGATCACCCATTTCTGTTGCGCCACAATTCGTCTTCAACATTGACATGGTTGTGATCATTTATGTAAGCATCATGGCGGATGTAAATGTACTCATCAGTATCTTGGGGCTGTTCAATGTCAAGTTGCTCATCTTTATTTTCAGGAACTAAAAGATAATGAATGACAAGACAATGAAGAAAATTTGCTGCCTCCCTATTGCACTGCGCCAGTTTGTAAGAAGATTGGACGGAATCCGACGCAGGTAATACGGAGCGATGGTTGGAGCTGTAGCAGAGTAAATAGTAGATTAGCCGGGCTGTTAAACAGTAGGCAGGCAGAAAGAAGGTAAGTTGTCGAAATGCCGGGACGTGAATAATCGACCGGCGGCGATGATTAGAGATGAATGGAAGGTCGTCGGGTGTACCGGGCTGTTAATTACGAGCCAGGCAGGAGAAAGTAGAATGGCCGGGCTGTTAAGAAGTACAAGCAGGCAGACGAGCGTAGAATAGCCGGGCTGTTAATCACAACCAGGCAGTGAAGGTGAGAAGGTCGTAGGAGGTACCGGGCTGTTAGCACGGTAGTTGAAAGAATAACGAATTAATTATAGACAGTAGTGATGTAAAAAATTAATTTAATTGTAATTGAAATTCGCATAATTGGCCCGTTTTTAATTTCAATTCAATTAATTTAATTTAATTGAAATTCAAAAGTTGGGCCATAATTTAATTGTAATTTAATTGAAATTCGCCTGGAATTTCAATTATATTTTCAATTATTTGCTGGGGTGAATGTAAGGAAATGCGTAAGTATTAATGATGACGGCACTAATGACTTCAAACAAAAACCTATTTAAGGTTTGTCACCTCTTTATACTGACCTCACTTTGTTTGGTAATACCTAGGATACCTAGTACCTAGGGTAGTGGTACCATACATGGTACCGTACCGTGTATGTATGGTACCACCACAGGCCTCCAAACGTGGGGGTACCATATATGGTGCCAGTACCATATCTAGTACCACCGCAGTCGCCGAACGTGGGGGCACCATATATGGTACCGGTACCTAGGGTAGTGGTACCATATATGGTACCGTACCGTGTACGTATGGTACCACCACGGGCCCCAAACTTGGGAGCACCATATATGGTACCGGTACCATAAATGGTACCACCGGCACCTTATAATGGTGTCGGTACCATAAACGGCGTTAAGTGCCTGACTGTAAAAGTCACAACAGTGATTTGTTGGTGTATGGTGGGTTTTGGCGAAGGTACCTAGGAAGTGATGTTGCTCAAAAATGCTGAAAACCTTTACATTAAGTACTGAAAATAATGAAATATCTGTAAATTTACCCCAGAATGTCATTTTATGCGTTTTTAAAGGTTAAAATTTTCTTGCCTGTTTGGATGACAGGATAACCAGGTGTCTGCAAGCTTTTACAAGGACATTTTTCGAAGTCGTGGGTCACTGTTACTGTCTTTTAACAGAAAAATACAACAATTTTCAAAAAATTGAAAAAATAATTGAAAAAAATTGCATAATTGAAATTTTCCGAGGTTCCATAATTTAATTGAAAATGTAATTGTAATTGAAAATAATGGAAAACTATTTCAATTAATTTAATTTAATTTAATTGAAAATAAAAATGGAGCCCATAATTTAATTGTAATTGAATTGAAATTCAAATTCCATAATTTTACATCACTAATAGACAGGCCGGATTACAAGTCACGGCAAGAAAAGAAGAAAAGGATCAGTGGTGTCCACTGTGGGAAGTCACCAACTGATAAAAGAACAATGCAGCGGTATCCACTATGGGAAGTTACCAACTGCAGAAAGAATAACTCAGCGGCATCCACTATGGGAGGTTACCAGCTGGAGCGAGCGAACGAAATGATAATGTAGTGAGCGAGAAATAATAAAGACGGTCTAACGCACTGGCTGAACGCTGGCGGACGAGTGAACACCAGAATTACCCAAAAGCCACTGGAATTACAACACTTTTTATCAACACCAATACGGCAGCTGGCATCCGACTTGTAATTATTCTCACGTACACACACACAAAACGATCCAAGATGGCTGACAATCAACAAAAAGACACTGGCGGCCGCCATACAACCGCCGACTTGGAATGGCTTAAACGACGGGTCCTAACACGACAATGCAATTGAAGCGTTCAGACGAAGGAATGCCTCAGTCCATAAATAGATGAAACGAGAAAAACGCGTTCAAAGTGTTCGAACAGCCTGAAATAAATTGTGCAAACTGCTATGGCCTAAAGTGTATTATGCCAAAAGAGGCCCATACCAGTGCTACTCTGCACCTGAGTTTGGGCCACCACATGTTTCCTGATTTGCATATTTTTAAAAATTTGTGATAGTGGACTTAGGCTGTTTTAAGGTCTAAACCATATGTTGCACGTGAATAGTGCATGGTATTGGTACGAGTTCTGACGTGCGATGATGTGTGAGCTCAAAGGGTGTGTTGTGGCTATGTGCCGGGTTGTAGGATGCCTGTGTTGATAGTTGACTAAGTAGTGTGTGTTGGATTCTACCAGGCAAGAGGTGGTCTGATAGTAAAAGCTAAGAGCCAACTAGTCTTTACCAAATCCACCCGCAACATTTTGGCATCCCCGGCGGGAGAAGAAAGTTCACCGATTTGGGAAGACCACCAAAGAGGGAGATTGCCTTGTTGCTGACGTGCTGTGCGCCCTAAGGGTAGCCGCCGTCCTAGCTCAGACGGAAGCTGTGCATTTTGGCAGCCGCTGGTTGGCGTTGGTCGCTTTACTTCTGTAATTCATGAGCAGTGCGCCAGAAAGGCTTTGCACGCCGTGTTTGGAGTTGCTTGACCACCCACCAAGCTGTGCGCCATTTTTGCCGCTAGTCTTTGCTTGTTTTTGAGACCGTTGAATTGGCTCTAAAACTTCGACTTGTTTGCCGTGCGGGCTATGCTCCGGCAACTGCATAATTTATCGATTGGGAAAGAATTTGACACAGGTGTCACTTCCCCGTTTCACAGCATTGAAGACGTTTTTGTGCACTGTGCGGGCTTGGCTCCGGTGCTATAGATTCTGCGAAGTGTGTCAAAAACAAACAGATCAAACATTGCCAGTGACACGAGTGGACCCTTATTTTTAAAATCGTACAGTTGTGTAACGTACGTGTGCAGTGGCACTAGCACAAGCCGTTATTTTGGTTCAGAGGCGCTTGTGTTTACAGATTGAAAGGCGCTGATTAAAGACGCAAAGTTTACTGCAAAATACATGAAAATTTGCACCGACGAAAGTTCTGTTGCTATGTAAATTCTGCCTACTGTGCCATTCCTGTGAAGTATAGTAGGTTGGAAGCATCAAAATTTGTCACGCTTTTGACAGCATACTCTACGTAGGATGGACGAGTTAGTGACTCAGTTGAAGCAAGCTACAGTTGCTTTGCAAACCATAGCTGAACAGATACCATGTCAAGATTCCGTTGGTTTACTGGGTTACCAACTTCCTGGTGCTCAAGTCTCTATTCCAGTTTTCAGTGGTGCTAATATTGGTGATGATTTTGGCACTTGGCTTCACAAATACTTTGAACCAGTTGCTAACGCATTTGAATGGAATAATGATAGATGTTGCAGAGTGCTACCTCTGTACATTGCTGAACCAGCCTGGCAATATCTCGATTGTCTTCCAGATGTCACTCGAAATGACTATCAATTGTTGACAACAGCTTTGTCAAAGCGTTTTGCTGTTCCTTCTCAGCATACTCAGTACAAGGTCAATGAACTGATGACCAGGAAACAGAAAAAGTCTGAATCTGTAGAAGAGTTTGTTGGTTGTCTCAGCAAAATTGCACATGAGGCTTACCCAGATTTTTCAGTTCAACGTCGCAATGAGCTCGTTCTCAATGTGTTTCTAAATGGCTTGTCACCAACACTCAGGTTTCTAGTGGAAGACAAAGAACCTGCTAATTTGGATGAGGCCATAATTTTTGCCAAGCGTTTTGAATTCCGTGATAAGTTTGGGAATGGGAGTTTATGCAATGAATTGAAATCGAGTACATTAAGTGAAGCTGCAAGCTCCGACTTTTTACGAAATTCCCAGATGTCTTCTACTCAAGATAGGAAACAGCATAAGCCTAACCAGGAAACTGTCAATGACTTGTGGACTAATGAAACTGCATCTGAGCATGTCAGTTGCAGTTCTGCACAAGTTCTGCAAACTGCTTGTCAGTTGCTGAAGGAAACAAAAGACATGTTTCAGCAGATGTTTTACTTGTTGTCTGAGTTTTCTTGCAGACCATCACTCAAAAGTTCCCCAAAGGAGCCTGTTGCAGTTGTTCATTCTTGCAATGTAGGGAATCGGCCTAGACATTGCCGAAATCGCAGGCAAAACCAGTGCAGGCAAAACTCTCATAAAGGCCAATCTGAATTTCAATCACAACAATACAGACCTCAGTCCAAAGTCATTGATTGTCATCGGCATACAGCTGGACCAAACTCAAGGACAAACGAGTCAGTTTCTACTGAAAGACATACTGTGAATTTGCCTAAATCATTTCATAGTTCTTGTCGTTCTTCTGACAAATCTTCAGTTGTGTGTTATGGTCTGACTACAGTACCTCAGTTGCGGATTTCGAAGCATTTCACTCCTAGCAAACGTTCAACAAAGAAGTTGAATCATAAACAACTGTTACAGTCTACTTCTCAGTCCGATTCAATGCTAATCAAGGATAAAGGCTCACCATGTGGGTTGACTCAGCCTAAACGCTTCAGACACACTCACAGAGGGAAACGTTCAAAACATAAGAAGACACTTATGACAGTTCAGGATCTGTCAACTTCTTTTGTTTCTGTCAAACCTGATGACAGTAAGCCAAGGTTGATAATGCCTTGTCTAGAGGCAAATACATCTTCAAAAGCTGTGGATTTTCTGTGCACAAATCGAACAGGTGAATCTGACCAAGGAGTCATTGATGATTACTGTATGATAAAGAGAACAAAAAGTGTGCATACTGTATTCCCGCTTTTGTTTTGTTTTGCTCAGACATTAGCTAGCAAGCTCTGTGCTGCTAATTTGCACAAAATTAGCACTACCAGTTCCGATGATGTCCAAAAGACCGAGTCAATGATCTTGCCAACTGCTCATCAGAAGGCTACATCAATGGCTTTATTTCCTTTACCTCCTGGTGATGACTCAACCTCAAATTGTTCTATATCTCCTGTTCCCACTTCCCTTTCACTCACCATTCCCTCCACATTTGGCAATGTACCATCACCACATTCTGATGTTGATGTCATTACTGCCTTACATCAGCCTTTCACGTCCCCTGCCTGCATCCATTCGTTTCAATCAATGCGACCAAGAACTACCTGCTGTAAACCATCTGAACCTGTGATCACTGTGGATCAACACTCAAGTAAACTGTGCCAGACAACTGACTAACAACAGCTCCAAGAACAGTTACCAGTCATGATCGTTGGTCAACATCACAGATGTCTTGATTGTTATCCTGTTCCTGTGCCGAAATTCAATCAAGCTAAGCCGATTCTGACTTTCACTGGATTTTGCCGATCTTCTTTATTCTTCATCATCATGTACATCTTGTACTTGTGCTTTGCTTTGTATTTTTTGTGTTTGTTGCTTTGCGTTTGTCTTGTTTTCATTGAGCATTTACTGTATCCAGTCAACTTGATAGTAGGAGTACTCCATATATTTTGTCTTTGTTCCCTTTGTAATTCTGCTTTTTGTCCTTGTTCTGTGTCAATTGCTTAGTTTTTCTGCAATACTCTCAATTACTCTTGCTCACGTTAGTTTTTAGTGTCCTGATCTTGTCCTTGTTTCATTTTGTTTCTATTATCTGTCCCTGTTTTGTCCGTTTCTGTCCCTTGTCTCAATCGTTGCTGACTATTATTATTCGTGTTGTCAATGCTTCATACTACTTGCTTATTATTGCTCATTTGGGTTTTGTGACTAGTTGGCTTTGTTAGGGTGCATTGTGTTGTGTTGCGTTCTTGCGTGGACGCTTCCATGTATTGTTCTCTGTTTTGTGTCGTTCTTCTATGTTCATCAATCTCTAATCAATTTACTGTATTTTGGCTCTTGGTTTCTTTAGTTCTGACTGCTTGCTTGTACTTGCTAGTAGTACCCATCTCTTCTTCATCCTGTTTCATGGTGTATCATACCTAGTTCTGTTTCCATACTGAACTTGTTTATGTCCTCTCCTATCAATTCATATGCTTAATTGTCTCCTTACTTCTCAATAGCTTGTTTTCTTTGCCTCTGTGGACAGATGGCACTGGTGGGATGTTGAGTTGTGAAGTTGTGATGGTTTCTGATTGATTTGCTTGCAAGATCTGTGTGGAGTTTGTTGGTTGTGGTCAGTTTAGTGTGCTGTATGAGGACATGACAGCTTGAAATGGTGGGATGTTGCACGTGAATAGTGCATGGTATTGGTACGAGTTCTGACGTGCGATGATGTGTGAGCTCAAAGGGTGTGTTGTGGCTATGTGCCGGGTTGTAGGATGCCTGTGTTGATAGTTGACTAAGTAGTGTGTGTTGGATTCTACCAGGCAAGAGGTGGTCTGATAGTAAAAGCTAAGAGCCAACTGGTCTTTACCAAATCCACCCGCAACACATAAAACAGCCTAAGTCCATATTCACAAATTTAAAAAATATCAGTAAGAGTAAGAGAGCAGTATAACTACTAGGCTTGATTGCCTTCCAGAACTCCGGGTAGTGGACTAGCAATCTTGCCATCAATCTGCAGCTTAAAAATAGAACTACAATAATCTGGAAAAGCTACATTGTACAGTACGTTGAGAGATTCGAGAATAATGAGCCAAAAGGTGGCCCAAAGCCCATTTTAGTCTTCTAAAGCGACAGTCGATCAAAGTTTCTTGTTAGTCTATCAGTACTCTAAGGCCCCCGATTTTTAAGTCAAAACAATGATTAATGAATGCGAAATCTGATTTCAAAATTTTATCAACCTTAGTAAATGATTGAAAATTTTGCGATTTTCAGCCGTTAGCTAATTTACTCCAGAACCTGTAGGCATACGCTAGCGTTCCTGCCACCATTCTGTAGCTTAAGGATAGCGCTACAATAATCTGAAATGTAGAACATAGATTTTAGGGGCTACAGATAGGCTATTGGGGCTGAAAGGGGGGTCGAAAAATTTTTTTCTTCAAAAACGCAATTCAACCGATGCTTCTTAAAGCAGTCAAAAAGTACTCTAGAACCCCCAATTTTTAAGTCAAAATTCTGATTAGTAAGCCAGAACATCAAATTCGAATTTTTTTATCGAATAGTTAAGCAGATCGATTACTGTATCCTCGAATTGAAGCATCAAATCTGGGATTCCTTTTTAGGGGTTTGAGAACTCGTCTATGCTATATATTGGTGTATCGAGTTTCAGCTGTCCAGGCCAAAGTTTTAATTTTGTGTGTGAATATTGAGGCTCTTGACTTGGACTTAGGCTTTTCTTAAACTGAATTTGGAGCACTGTTAAAAAATTGCGTTGGTGTAACTTATGACATAGAATGTTTTCAGATTAACTAATTTGCATTTAACACGTCTGTAGTTAGGGTATTGTGCTGCCGAGTAGAACTCAATTTTTTCAAAAAGTGGACTGAGGCATTTCTTCGTCTGAACGCTTCAATTAGCAACAGAGAATGGATAAAACGGACGCCGAATTAAAGCACTCATGTACAGTACATAAACAGAGAAAGAAAGTGATAGTCCTACAGCCAGTCTGAGATGGTTTCTGTGCACTATTACTCTGAGTACGCTGTCGCTTTTGTGCAGGTCCTCTTGGCCTGGTAGCCGTGCCATCACTGCGTGCTTTGCGTGAAAAGTCGGATATAATTTGTTGCTCCGTAAGGTACTCGTTTGGCTGGAATCGAAGTGAAGCTGCAACATATGTACATGAATGTAATAATTAGGATTAGGGATGCAAATGGTATAAAAAATACCAAATACCAAATACTAGATGGTATTTTCTATACCAAATAATACCAAATAATTCCAAATAGTTGATAAAGAGGTCGCTAGCTGTTTGGAATGAGCGCAAAGTCATACCTTTTGTTTTTTTTCAGCAAAAATATATAAGTTTTGCCTCAGTGGAGAGTTTTTGTTGCATCTAAAAGAAATCTAGTCATGCCGAGAAAGAAAACGAGCAGAATTTGATGGTTTTTCACTTACTCGGGAAATGGGCAAGCACGTTCTGACGTTTGAGGTCTATCTAGGCTCGGTCTCGATAAAGGGGCCGTCCATAAACGACGCTGACCAAAATCCCGATTTTTCGGACCACCCTTCCCCCAAAATCGCCTTGCGTCGTTTCATGGGGCCCCTTCCCACTTTTTGAGAATTTTCCATGAATGGTTGTTTGTTATAAGCTAAACTGGTCAGAATTCTTTATTGTTTTTTGCTCAGAAACGGTAAAGAGACGTGTTGTTCTGCGTATCTGCGTTGTTAAACTTTTAGTAAATTAGAAATAAAGAAAAAACTCTGAACAGAAGAGCTCTGACATGGTATACAGTCGCACAATATGCAGAATTTATCGCTTAAAAGCTAACTGTTTAGTTATTTAAACTATTTGGTATTATTTGGTATAAAAAAATACCAAATACCAAATAATACCAAATACCTAGAAAATACCAAATAATACCGAATAATACCAAATAATACCGGATACCATTTGCATCCCTAATTAGGATTAGGTTTCAGTTCATGTGCTAACCACTAGAATCCCGAACTTAAGGCATTTCCTTTGCCAGTGTCCCAGCATTATGCTTCATTCGGTCTGTACATTATGCTTCATTCGGTCTGTACATTATGCTTCATTCGGTCTGTACGACCTTCATCAAACTTCTCATCCAGCCAAGCCACCTGGTTCGAGTTAAAGCGAATGTTTGGTGAAGATTCACGCAGAGCCCAACCTGGTTCTAATGGCTTACGTCCTGCGATGCATTGACTATTGATCGCTTCTTCAGTATCAACCTCCCTTACATGCAATGAAGAGAGAAGACAGCTTTACTTGTTAGACACACAACAATAATGACAAAGGAATGCAGAGGTTTAGTATATATGTCTTTCATCACTCCCCACCAGAGAGACCATAGGGGAAGATGCATACATGTAGCTGGGTTTTCGGCTGGGGGGGGGGGGGAATTTTTCTGATCCAAAATAGGGTTTCAGGGCTATGCCCAAAGGGGGTTTCAGCGACCTTTTTTTGGTGTCCAAAAGTGGGTTTCAGCGACCTTTTTTTGGGCTCAAAACAGGGTTTTGAGGACTAAAAATGGGGTAAAAATCCTGTCTGAAGTGCAAAAATACCGTTTAAAACCCTATTTTTGCTTTAAAACGTGGAAAAAACCTTATTTTTTATTTAAAATGTGCAAAAAAAGCAAATTTTGCTTTAAAACGTGCAAAAAAAACCATTTTATTCGACATAATGCAGTTAAAATGCATTTCTGGAACCTTCTTTAGACATTTTTAAACCCAAATTAGGGTTCCGGAACCCTATTTTGGGCCTCATGAAACCGAAATTAGGGTTCCAGAACCCTATTTAGGGTTTCAGTAACCGAAATTAGGGGTCCAGAACCCTATTTAGGGTTTCAGAAACCCAAATTAGGGTTCCGGAACCCTATTTAGGGTTTCAGAAACCCAAAACAGGGTTACAGAACCCTATTTAGGGTTTTTGAAACCCTAAGTAGGGCTCCGGAACCCTCTTTAGGGTTTCAGAAACCCAAATTAGGGTTTCAGTAACCCACATCAGGGTTCCGGAACCCTATTTAGGGTTTCAGTAATCCAAATTAGGGTTCCGGAACCCTATTTAGGGGTTCAGTAACCCAAAACAGGGTTTCGGAACCCTATTTAGGTTTTTTGAAACCCAAAACAGGGTTCCGGAACCCTATTTAGGGTATTTGAAACCCAAACTAGGGCTCTGGAACCCAAGTTTGGTTTCTGAAACCCTAATCAGGGCTTCTGGAACCCTGTTTGCAGGTTTACAAACCAGGGTTTCAAAAAATCCCCCCCCCCCAGAATCCGGCTGGGGGGGGGGGGAATTTTCTCCGAAAATCGGGCCTGGGGGGAAATACCCCCCCATTCCCCCCAACTACATGTATGGGAAGATGTTGACAGCGCGATCGGATCCAAACTTACTAGTAAAGACTTTCACTTTCCTTTCAATACATACATACATACATACATACAGAATTATTGGTCTGGTCGAAGCCTAAGTCTGAACGGTGAGTGTTATCGAGGCACTGTCTACGTAGTGTATAAATAAGCATGTCATTGTTGTGTAGATCACAGTTAAAATGGTACTACAAGCTTGTACGTAAATATAAAGGAGCAAAGGCTAGGCCCTTTTGACCGTCTACCTGGTTTTCAGGGGAAATATCTCAGGACTGAACAGTCAGATCTGGAAGGAAATCGTTTACAGGTCAATGACAAATCGACGATTTTAGTCAGTCTACCAACTTTCATTCTCTGCCTGCGCCATTTCATTCTCCGAATAGCAAGTGTTAGACAGTGACCCTTAAATGTTTTATGATGAAAGCAAAAACAAAAAACCAACTCAATTTTAAGCTAACACAATTTATCATACAATCCTGCAGCTTACTGCGTCCACACCTCACTACATACGTGCAGCACACTCACGATAAGTTTGGACAGACGTGGGCAAAAGGGCTGAGGGAGATTGGTTCCACCCACAGGCTCTGATCAGCTTACTACTAAGGCCGACGCTACATCCTTTCCAAAAACAATTCTCCCCAATAATCTAAAATTGAAAATATGAAAAGCTTTTAAAATTTAAAAATTATATTATGTAAATGAGCTCAAAATACCTTATTTTCATTTGCTTTAACGAAAAATAAGCCAACAACCTTAATTTTAGCAAAGAAACTGACTTTTCGGTTTATCATTCCATCACCCCTCCCTCCGCCCCTACCTCAACATTTCAGGATTCCACCTTCCCTCAGCCGAAATGCTAGCCCATGTCTGTATACAGTGCTGATCCAAATGAACCTCAGTTTCGATTTTGTGCCTCACTCTCTCAGTCAGTTAGGTCTTTATCAATTCGGGCAAAATTTTCAGGATTTATTGAGAACACGGGCATCATTGAGTTTTGAGTGAAACTGAAATGTTTAAAATTGGTGTTTTAATCGTCTATCGAAAAGTTTCAGGGTTTCAGATTTACGTAGAAATATAAATTGGCCTTTTCTGTCCTTTTTGAAGCATACAAGTATACGTGTACTAGGGGGGTTACCCCCTAGCTGAAAAGGCCAAACCCCCACCCCCGAGACAAGCGGGACGCTCACAGCGCAGTGACGCAAAAATCGTTTCTTATATGGCCCTGAGAGAGACCAAGACATTGCCAGTAGTATGGAGGTTCTAGCGCAGCAACTATTTCGGCAAGTCTCAAAGCCAAATTCTTATAATTACTCGAAAAATTAGACTTCCAATGGGCCAACCGCGGCAATTTTCAAATTCAATTTGACCGCTGGAATTCGAGTTTTCGCCAAAACAGGCAGGTAACTACCCACCCACCGCGTTTCCAAACAAATCCTGCAAAATTCAGTCAAACCGACCAGGAAACGGCAGAAAGCCGAATCGAATGAAGGCCAAAACCGCTGGAGCATTGTATTTACGTTGAACTGGAGTTACAGAAATAAGTACAAAGACTTCCTAGGAAGTTGCGATTCGGCTTGACCTTCAAATTCAATACATTTCTTCCACCATCTCGTCTTCGTCGTAGTACTCCTCGTCTTCGACTGCATATCTGAATTAGACTGTTGAAAGAAAATGCTATTTTGCCAGCCTCCCAACCCTATACACAGCATTACGTACGCTGACTGCTCTGCACCGATTCACTTCAGTAAGGGCTCAATTGTTGATCTGATGGTGCAATTTTACAAATCCAAAACTTAACCCCTTATGTAACTCTCTCCAACCAAAACACAGGGCAAAACGTAAAAACACCATTTTGCTACGCTTGGTACGACGAGGGCAACCAATTTTGAACAGAGTTCGATATTCTCTTCAGACGGTTAATTATAATTTTTATTTATTTTATTTATTTATTTTGTCGCCCAAGCAAGACAACATGTTAGTACAATGTAAACAAACAGCGCAGAAAGAGTGTTAGTGGGCAACAGGTGCACAATGTCTAAAAAGAACGGTGCACCTTTACTGAAACAGGAGGGAGCCCGAAAGATCCATTTTCTTTAGTTTCTCCGTGAAAATCGTCAAATTTCTAGATTCTACAATATCGTTAGGTAAGGAATTCCAGATGTGTGTCACCCTAATTGTCATTGCCAGATGGTTAATTATAATTGTCATCGCCAACCGAGATTTAGCAGACATGTTAAGTAGGGCCCGACCGGATACAAATTTCTACCGGATCCGGATCCGGATACGCCCATATCCGGCCGGATCCGGATCCGGATATGCCGGATATCATTAATCAACTTAAAAATTTTTTAGAATGCAATAAACCACATATATACATTTGTTTGTTCTATAACAGTTGATTCAAAACAACATCTAATAATTCAAACTATGGTTGGATAATATCGGGTTTTTGCGATGCATGTGATATTGCATATATCATGTGCATGCAAAAATGAGATATGTACATATTTTTTGCATATTTGCATATTTTATCACCGCGGCTAGAAATTGATAACTGGACGCTTTCCAAGCATTTTCGAGTTTGGTTGGAATGTCTATGCAATCTTTAGCATTTATTAGGCATACCTATTTTACAGATACAGACTATGTCTGAAAAAAAACAGAAGGGGAAACACAGTTTGGCATGAAAGGTCAGCTCATTTCGTAATTTTTAGATAAAAATGGTTGACATCACAGACTTTTGGCTAAATTATTGTTTGCATGTTCAAATTTGCTCTCTCTAATGTGGTATACTTAGCCGACCTTTTGGTAGACCTGTCCTAGTCTTACAAACTAAAAAATTATGAATTTGAAAAATTTCAGTTGAGATTTCCATTCTTTGCGAGTTGAGTTTAGAGTCTCAACTCAAGCCATTCATCTCCATTCTGCAACTGAAAAGAGACGCTTTGATCTCTGAAAAGTACAAATTTACAGTATAAACTTGCCTCAATAATAGTTCGTTTTTTATTTTAGATTTTTTGTTTTTAATTAATGAAAAATTAGCAAAAACAAGGCGACTATCCTAAATGTTTTGTGATATTCATTGTATCACATTAGTATTATTATCTTTGTTGAGTTTGTTTTGGCCAAGTCCTAGCCTGCTCGCCTTCTGTAGCTTAGAGTTATCCCCTTCCGAAATGAACTGACCCGAGTTTTCAGATGTCATTTTTTAACGTAAATATTTCAAGAACCCTTCATCGGATCTTTGCCAAATTTTGCAAGTTAACAAATCTTTATATGGACTTAAGAACCTGAAGAGCTCAGCTTTTTCACAAAACCGGTTAAAATCTGGCGGATTTTTACTTTCAGTCAAGGTGAAAAATTAGCATTGTCAAAAATGAGGGTGTTATCCTTTGCACAGAAATCAGGGTTATACGAACTACTGGGGTCATGGATTACAATCGCCTCAAGAAATTTCTAACAAGCATTCGGTCGAATGCAATATTTATGTTCAAAATACGTAAAAATCACGTTTTCTCATCTGTGACTGATATCCGGCATATCCGGCAGGTAATATCCGGATCCGGTACCGGATCCGGATATGGCCATATCCGGCCGGATCCGGATCCGGATATCCGGTCGGGCCCTAATGTTAAGCGGGGGGGGGCGGCGGAATCGGCCGGCATGGGGTTTTACTTTGAGGCCAAAGCGATGTTCAACGCACAGAATGCTGGCAGATTCCGGCGACCCCTCACTTTTAACACGTCTGGTAGAATGGCACGATTAGATGAAGAAGTTGAGCCCTTTAACTGAACTGAATCGGTCCAGCGATCGAACTAAATAATAGGTTATTTTTGGGACAGCCTGTAGAATAAAGTGTACACGATTAGATCACCAGTACATACCGAACACTAACAGGAGAGCCGTAATTGCCGGAAGCTACGCCCACCACTCGCTGATCGGCTGCAGTGCCGACCACGTATGTCACGTTCTTCACTCTACAACAGCGCTTTCCTATAAAACTGGCGCAGTGGATCTATCAAGTCTTTGAGGGGAAGGTCCTTGCGCCGGTCGATCGGCCCAGTCCTCCTGTCATCTAGTGGCATGCTACGGTATGCTGGTCATTCTAACTGCATGCTTTCTGTTCTTTCCGTAAATACAAAACTACTGCTAGTACAAGCACTGGGCGCTGCCAGTGAAAGAAGTCGGTCAGACAATAAGAGCAGCTAACCTAGTTCTCGTCTGGCCGCTCATGTAAGAGGTTCCGGGTGAGGAGCGCGCCACCAGCGCGTAGCGCGTGCGCGGATGCGCGTATTCGTGATGTTGAGCGCCGGTAGCTGGTGCCATGCCGCCGCCCAACTGCTGCTGGCTGCGCAGCGGTTGCGCGCGTGGGTACGACTGGGAGTGGAAAGTGCGCACGATGCTGAAACAATGCTCCACGTCAATCTCCTTCAAAAGGCACTGATTCGGCGTAACAATTGCAAATGGGCTCCTACTAGTGTTTGTAACAATAGTAATCATACTAAAAAAGTCCATTTCAAAATTCAATCAATTCTGTGTTCTATGCGAATAACTTCTTAGCGTGGCGTCGGAGTGATTTTAGCAGTGAACAATAGGGATTTTTATATTATTCTGCACTTCGTAAAAAAAAACGGATTCCTGCTACTGCTAAGGGCTATTAGAGGCTTTACTGGTGACACAGAAACTCGGTTTACTTCAACACTAAAGTATCATTAGCCCCAGCAGTAGGAATATGCTTTATTATGAAATGCAACGGAATCGCTCTTGTTCTTTGCCAAAATCTGTTTCGACTTAGAGGGCAAATATCTCAAGAACTAAACTGTGAATCTCAATAAAAATTGCACCAATCTTTGAAGAATTTATCAGTCTTTCATCCAAAAAAAGGATTCATTCAAATCGGTTGAGATTCATGGTTGCAAGATTAAAAAATCTACTGGGTTGTTCTTTATCACTCTTGTTCATTGCCAAAATCTGTTTTAACTTTGAGGACAAATATCTCAGGAACTAAGCAGGCTATCTTAATAAACATTACATCAATCTTTCAAGTATTTATGTATCTTTCATTTAAAAAAGGATTCATTCAAATCGGTTGAGATTTGCGGTTGCTACAGAAAAAAATCTGCTGGGTTGTTTTTTTGGCGTACCCTGTATGTTATGCCTATATCCCAATGTAAAATTAAAATTGTGCGCTTTTCAGTACACCAAGAGACACAACAACCGTTCGATCAAATCTACCAAGCACCACCAAGAATAAATAACACTAAGAATGTTCCACTCGGCGGCTCAGCCGTGATCAGTTGAGCGAACCACGCGCTCCAAACATAATCGCTGAAATGCGTCCGCGAAGTTTACCCCAGCCACCTAGCAGACTGTAGCAACCCCATCAAATAATTTTTGAGCAACCTACTCCTTTGTTACCAAAATCTGCAGTACAGGTAACTTAACCGCGAGATTTAACATTTTCAGTCAATTTTTTTCGTCCGATCGATCGTTAGAAATCATTTTCGCTTATTGCAGGCAACTGGGGCAAAGCGGAAACGCGTTAGCCGCTAAGGTGATTGTGTTTGAAGCGCATGATCATTCAGCTGACCAGACTCGAACATTGTTGCGTTGGTGTTATTTATTCTACACCAATGTTACGTTATGCCTGACTGCACAACAATTACGAACAACGACTAGCCTCTGGACCATACATGTACTAGGGGGGTTTGGGGGGATACCCCCCTGCTGGAAAGGCCAAACCCCCCCTCACCCCCCCCCCCCGAGACAGGTTAAGGGACCCCTCCCCCTGACCAAAAAATACAAGTACTAGTAGTGGCTCCAGTATTAACAAACTGGGTCAGAAATCACTAATTTTTAGCCTAAAATTCACTTGAAAAGCCTTTGGAAACCGAATTTGGCGTTTCCGCTGCTGATATTTAAGAAAAATCGGTGTTTTTGGAAGCTCTTTTTGTCATTTTTTGCTTGTTTTTAGCTTTAAAACGCTATTTGGCAGCTTAAAATAGCGATTTTTAGCGTCCTTACTGAGAAAAACGTGCTAAAAACGCATTTCTAGGCGTTTTGGAGCTTTTTGAAATTTGGGACCCCCCACCTGGGCGAAACCCCCCCCCCCTCGACCCCCCACCTGAGGAAACCCCCCCCCCCTACCCCCCTCCCCCCAGGTCGGCCCGGAGCTGTTACATGTATGCTCTGGACAAAGCTGATATTGGAGAGCCGAGTAAAAGGAAAGGCGAGCCAAATCAGAAAGCCACCAGACCACTTACTTAGGCCCAGTGGGGGCGTTGCGCGTCAAGACGGGTGGCTGAGAAGTCGGAGAACTAGCGGCTGACTTGGCTGCTCCTGCCACACTCGGGCCGATCAAGCCACCGGCTAGTCGTCCTATAACGTACTACCGATACTTTCTTTCTTTCTTTCAGACAGACAGACAGACAGACAGACAGACAGACAGACCGACCGACCGACCGACCGACCGGACGGACGGACAGACAGACGGACAGACAGACAGTCGCATGGACTGTCAGTCAAACAGACAGACAGACAGACAGACAGACAGACAGACAGACAGACAGACAGACAGACAGACAGACCGGACAGACAGACAGACAGACAGACAGACAGACAGACAGACAGACAGACAGACAGACAGACAGACAGACCAGACAGACAGACAGACAGACAGTCGCACAACCAGTCGGACAGACAGAACAGACAGACAGACAGACAGAACAGACAGACAGACAGACAGACAGACAGACAGACAGACAGACAGACAGACCTTGTAGAATCTGGTCTACGTAGTCTCTGAGTGCGGGTGGCAGACACTTCTTCACTTTGTCCACGTGCTCATCCGGCACCGACGCCCTCTCCAGCCCCAGCGCCAGACCCAGCCGCTTCAGCACTTCGATGTCGTCATGGATTTCGAACGGCTGGTCAAAGTTGAACAGGTACTCTGTCCTGCAATGGGTACAGTCGTGCTGTTTTACCATCTTTACCCAAAATAGCGGTTTTTTTGCAGTTTTGAGAATCTTTCATTAGTACTCTAGTTTCGCTCAAATTTTGGCTCTCAGAACCCAATGACCCGCAATGCCAAACCGCCGCAACTCCCAAGCCGAATAATCCGTTACATTTATGTAACAGGACATTCACCGATGGAGGGAGGGGTCTGAGCCCGAACTACAGGGAGAGAGTAAGCTTGTTGGCTAGAACTCGCAAAAAATCGCTAATTTCGGCTCAAACACAGCTAAAAAGTGCTATTTTACGGGTGATTTTAGCAATTATATTGTCTAAAATTAAAAAAAATCGCAAAATTTTGTTTAAAAAATTACCTACTTGCTAACAATTTTTTACTGGTTAGTTGTACACAGATATGGGTTAGTAAAAAGCACACAGCAGCTGGATTAGGATCCTTGTTATGATATGTGTGATGTGGAGCAGCTTATCTTCATAATAGAGGTTTGATAATGGCTATTATTATTTTCTAAATTATTGAAGAATTTCAAAGAAACTCAAGTATTTGTCCCAAACTGCAGTAAAGACCTCTTCATTGCATACATGGGCCGGAAAAATCCGGAGGGGGTAGGGGGGCTGGAGACCTCGGGGGGAAAAATCCGGAGGGGGGTCCCCCGAAAAAAGGCCAAAAAACGCCTATTTTGCCTTAAATAAGCGAAAATTTCCGGGGGGTGGGTGGGGAGGGAGGGGTATGGCCGGCCGAGGGGGAGGGGTATACCCCCTTACCCCCCGGCCCATGTATGCTTCATTGTTCAACATAATGCTGGCAAATTATGCAGTCTCCAAGCTAACACGTAAGGTAATCTTGTCGTGCAATAAATAAATAAATTAGGTGTGCAATAATAAAGATGTGCAGACGTACTTGTCGTGCGAGATCGAGCAGTCAACCATGGTCTTCTTGTCGGAGTTGACCACGATGTAGGGCAGGTAGAGAACGGTGTTGACCGCCGGTCGACCATCGCCCCGCTCGCGCTCTCTGTTCCGAGCCACCAGGTTCTTGTAGGCCACCAACTGAACCGTTTACCACTGAGAGGAGAGAGGAGAGAGAGGAGAGAGTAGAGAGGAGAGAGAGGAGAGAGGAGAGAGACTAGAAAAGGAGGGCAGACCTGGATAATCAGTTCCTGAAGCTGCTCAGCCTTCTGTTTGATGCGCAGGAGTCGTTTGTCCTTCTCCTCCTCCAGTCGGTGGCACTCCTGCAAGGAAGAGGTGGGCAGACCGACCCAGCGGATTTCCTTCTTCTCCTTCTCTATTATGTTCATCGCCATCAGCACGTTCAAAGCGTCGTAGACGCGTCGACGGATGTTTTTCATGTCGTACTGCTGCTTCTCCTGCAAAAGTCTTTATCACACCTATACCCTTCTGTTATTGTGTCAGGGGAATCACCTATTTCTTGCTAAGGGTGTCTGAGGCCGGGCAGGGGAAACGGACTGTGTCAAGACTCGCGTGCAACCGGTACGGAACTATTAGGCGACGCCGATTAGGCTATGGTACTATTAGGCGACAAAAACATTAATAGATAATAGTGGGTTGGGTTCACTTGGCCGAAATCATTTCGCCGAAAATCAGTTGGCCGAATACGTTTCGCCGAATGTTCAGTTGGCCGAAAATCAGTTCACCGACTGTACGATTCGCCGAATGTTCAGTTCGCCGAAAGTTCAGTTCGCCGAATCAAAAAATAATATGTTCAGGTAGGTAATCTATGACCCTCAGACTTAACAGAACATCAGAGAGAGTGAGAAGGCCGGCCAAACCTGTTTGAAAATGACCTGGGAGCATAACTGCCCCTCCCTAGCAAATGGCCTGGCCGACCAGGTCACTCTGCTTGTAACAGTCAAACGTTGTGTGCCGTAACTATGGCTGATGCGTTGATAAAAACCAGGCGCGGGTGTAGCACCTTCTGCCATGAGGGCCATGTTTACGTGGTGGACAAGAAAAGCGACGACGGTTTAACTGTCTACTGGAGATGCCGACGGCGAAGCGAGGGCTGTAAAGGGCGACTAATTTCTCGAAATGGACAGGTCAGTTTGCAACCCCAGGCGGCGCTACACCTACCCTCTTGTACCAAACTGAGCGTTTATGTCGGTCGCGTATCTAATGAGCACAATCATGCGCCTGATCGTGCCAAGGTGGAGGTAACGCAAGCACTCACGGAAATGAAGGAACTAGTAACAGGAACGCGTGAAGCTAGGACTGCTGTCATCGCACGAGTACACGGCGCAGTGAGCATGGCAGCGGCTGGTCAGATGCCCTCGTTCGGAGCGTGCAAACAGCAAGTTCGAAGAGTTCGTAAAGTGAAGGAAGCTGCACCGATTAACCCTGCCCGCCTGGCGGATCTGGTCACCCCTGGCGAATACACTCAGTATGAACAGCAACCAGGCGCATGTAAGTTCAATTAGTTGTTTTATTTTAGTTTAGTTTATCTTAGTTCCAAAAAATTTTAGTTGTCCCCTTTCTGCTTTTCGATAGCGCAACAGATGAAAATCGAAACCCGCGGGACCGCGTTCTGATCTTCTCAACTGAAGTCCTGTATCTATCTTACAGTTGTATTCTATTTTTGTCATGTCCTGTATCTATCTTACAGTTGTATTGCTATCATTATTTATGCGTGTATGAAATAAAATGGCTGCACCAATTGAACGAATCACATTAAACGCATAGGCAACCATTAAACCTAACTGAACATATTATTTTTTTGATTCGGCGAACTGAACTTTCGGCGAACTGAACATTCGGCGAATCGTACAGTCGGCGAACTGATTTTCGGCCAAGTGAACATTCGGCGAAACGTATTCGGCCAACTGATTTTCGGCGAAATGATTTCGGCCAAGTGATCGTATCCCGATAATAGTACCAATTAGGCGGCCCTTCCGAATCAGTCAAGGGCCATGTTCAGCTGTAAGCCTTCTGTAAATGCGCTATTTTTAACTATGCATGGCTAAGTGGCACTAAAATCATGTCCCGTTAATCTTATAACTCGTTAACTTATAGCTAAACAAGCCACCTGCCCTGACTGTTTCTAACTCAGATTCTGGCATTTGCCCCTATTCCCCAGCTTGTGTCGAGCACGCGAGCGGCCGTCGGGTCCGCCACCTATTTTTCCGGTTGCTACGTTCATTAACGCACTTTAGATACAGACGATCGCACCAATAACTTTGTGGAAGCAGCTCACAGAGTTTCGCAGCGAGAATTTGATGCGGCGCGTCCATCCATCTGGCGCTTTATAAATGTTCTGCGCCATGCATACATGGGCAGGAAAAATGGGTTGGTTGGGGTAGTCAAAATCCGAAAATTTGGGGGTGTGCCTGCCGATTTGGGAGCCGCGGCGATTTTGGTATATGGGATCAGGAACAACAGTCGGCTTCAGGTGGGTGGTGTGGGGTCGTTTGAGGGGTAGAGCCCAAGTTGGGGTGTGGGCAAACCCCCCGAACCTCCCGCGGCCCATGTACATGTATGGCGACATATGCAGAAATGTTTTCCACTCTACTAATGAGTGCTCAGTGAGTTGGAATTTATCCATCCGTGGTGTTGCACATATTTTTTAAATGAGTGCTTGAAATTGGTTTGCTATTTTGTTATGCTTTGTTTTAATTGCTGTTGTGCTGTTTGCCTTGTTGTGCTATGTTTAGTGGTAACCTATGTTTCCGCACGGACTTATAGAAAAAAATTATTCCTGTCGCCTAATAGTACCGCTAAATCGCCTAATCGGCGTCGCCTAATAGTCCTGCTTCGCGTGCAACGGGCTGTCAAACGCCAATTCGCGTAAAAATGGTGACAAATTTTAGAAAATTGCCAAAAACGTGCTTGCAAAAAAATCTAATCGGGTACGCTGACGGTCCAACTACCAGTACGCCCAGATATGGGCTAGCATTTCGGCTGAGTGAGGCTTCTGAAATTTTCAATTTCTGATAGGGGGCTTAGGAGGGTAGGAGCGGCTGAGGGGTGTTAAGCCAAAAACGCCGACTTGTCTGCTATAATCAAGGGGTTTGTTTGGACCTATTTTCGTTGAAAAGGCTAAAATAGGATCATTTACACCTAATCTAGGCATACCTTTATCATTATTTTCTATACAAAATTCTTCCAAAACTTCCTGAGAGGTAGGTAGTGGGGGGGGCGGGGTGGCCTGGGTTGTGCCGACCACCAACTTGTTGTACAGCCGAGTGTATAAGCGTGCGAGCATGGGCACAGTGGTTTTGCCGCCTAAACCACTATACCGACCGCCAGAGCCATTGTTGTTGTTGTTGTTGTTGTAACATTTTGTCCTTTCGGACTAGGTTAGCCATTATGACTATGTTCAAGTGCGTCTGACTGTGCACAGCTAAAGTGACCTGGTCTCCGGAGGGCTGCTGAAGTGACTGGAAGTACTCGCTGACCAACTCATCGGCCACTTCGTTGTAGCTGGTCCTGCCCTTCTCCTTCACCTTCTCGCACACCTTGGTGCTGAAGTGGCGAAGGCCCTTCGACTTGTCGGTGGAGCGCGGGTACTTGCGCAGACTGCTGCAACCCCAAAAAATCTGCATACCACTCAGTTGGTGGTCTTATTAGGTCACCTGAACGAGTAGTCGTAGGTGAACGGTCGTTTGGTGGCTCCAGGAGCACTTCCGTACGGCCGTTGGAGACTGGGGTAAGGTCGTTGCATGTGTACGGGGGTGACAGCCAATGATTTGGTGGGGTTGCGGGCAGCCGGGGCGAATGACTAAAACCAACTTCTTGCCATCTTTAGTGGCAGTTTTCGGTTATTTGCTTAATTTCAGACAAAGCTAGCGGTTGTTCGCCAATCTGCGCAACTTTTGTTCTCAAATAGGGTTCCAACGATATTATATTTCGATTATTTATATATATTATTATTATAACCATAGTTATTGCGACCACTGGAATCGATCCCACTACTTACAGAAGCCGAAAACTTGACCAGAGTTGACCTAGACCAGGAATCCACTGCTATGTTTATCTTAGCTCTATCACCACTAAGAATCAAGCTGACTTTGTTCTATTGTGTAAATTACAGTTCAGAACAAAAGTTAGGTAGATTGGGTAAGCCGTGCCGTGGTCAAGAGCTGGAGCTGCTCTAAAACTTGTCCGTCCAACTCATACATGTAACAGGTCATCCGCCGATGGGGGGAGGGGGGGTTGGGGGGGTCTGGCGCCGGCCGGGGGGGTCTGAGCCAAAATTTTGGGGGAGGGGGGTGGGCACTAAAAAACGCTCAAAAATCGAGAAAAATCCCAATTTTTGGCCTAAAAATCGCCAAAAATCGCTAATTTGGGCTGAAATACAGCTAAATAGTGCTGTTTTGCAGGCGATTTTGGCAATTTTTGTGTCTGAAATTGTAAAAAATTGCAAAAATTTGCTCGAAAATTTACTTGCCAGAAAAATCGGAGGGGGGGGTCGGTGAAATCGTCTCGGGGGGGGGGGGGGGGTATGGCCTAAGTCGGGTGGGGGGGCCGACCCCCCCGACCCCCCCTGTTACATGTATGGTCCAACTTACTCAATAAAGTTATTCACAAAAAACCTGCCATTTTTGGACATATTTCAGAAAGCCTTGATTTTTTCAAATGTTATAAATATAAACATTATAAAAAATCGTCAAAACAAAAACTTTCTTGCCAAAATCCTTTCGCACCGAAAATTTGCACCCTGTAAAGCAGATAGACGCAACTACACAGTCAGTCAATTGAGTGCCGATCAGACACATTCAAAGCCAGAACATAAGCTTCAGCTTGAAACCAAGTCCCAAAAGGAACGTGAGAACCGGGTTCAACTTAGTCAGCTACCTTGCTGGCCGGGCTAGTGCTGGCCACTGCGGCTGATTTAATGGCGCTGGCGGTTCCGGCGGGGCTTGAGACCACGTGTATGACCCGGTGCTGCGGACGGTAAGCCTGCACTGTGGTCGGCTGACGCACGATTTGAACCACCGTGCCCTGGCTTGTTGACATGGCTCCTATGTCCGTTTTCTGCGCTCGGAATCAACGCACTAAATCAGCAGAGATTCTAGCAGAAAGTTCGACAAATGAATGAACCTAATATTTTACTGGATTTACGAAGAAAAGTCACATTTAGCCATGTTTCTGAAATTCCCCAATTTTAGTGTCCTTTGAGCTACAGGGGTGCCTGGTCAGTATCATACGGGAGCCGTTCATTTGGGCGTGCACGTTTGGGCGTGTCTCGTTTGGGCGTGCACAGTTGGGCGTGTCTCGTTTGGGCGTCGACTCGTTTGGGCGTGGACTCGTTTGGGCGTCTGTCAAAATTTTTTTATATTATATAATGTAGGGAACTATGTAGGTTTCAAAGCAGTCCTGCAGCCTACCTTGTTTGTGGCCAATCTACCAAAAACAAACCAATTATTCATAGAGAAGAGGTCAGAGAAACAATGCTGACTCCCATAATTTTTCTGCTCTCCGCCCATAGGCAAAGTATGCGGCAGCATAATTACACAATTAAGACAGACTCTGTCCCTACCCACCTTACCAGTAGAGTAGCATCAGTCTGAGCGTTGAGCGCTACAGTTTACTCCGCTGTAAAGGACGTAATTTATTCGTATTTTGTGCATGTTGTACAATAATAATTCCGCCGAAAATTTGAGCATTTCGCCAGGCAACTACGCATGGAGACCTGACTGTCCTACGCAACTACGCATGGAGAGTTGATTTTGTAAAGCATTCTTTTTGTAACCGTGTTGTAGACGTCTGGAACGCTCTAGATGCTTCTGTGATTGTGTCTTCTTCTGCATCGTGTTTTCGTGCCAAAATAACCATGCCTTTTTATTGCGTTTCTGTGACTTCAACCGATATATGAATGAATAGGGTATCTGTAAGTGCTACGCCTGGGTACTCTCTCTCGTATCACTCTTCCTATGTTTCTGGACCGATTGATACTGAATAAACTGAAACTGAAACTGTCCCCCTCTGAGCTGCGGACCATGCACATGTATGTTCATTACACCGTATAGAGCTTTAGTACTTAGGCTTAGTTTCTGTTAGGTTGTGAAAGAGGTCAATGCCCATACACACGCACCTGATGCAGCTAAGGTCTAGGCAGCTCGCGGACGCACCGAATTGAAGCGTTTAGCCGAAACGACCCGAGATGGCACGTGCCAAGTGATAGCAGCGGTGCACGCCGGGCTGAGTTTGTCAGCCAAACAGCAAACACTGTTGTAGATTCCTACATAGAGAGAAACACAATTGATTATTTACGTGCCATTGCTCACAACCTTACGTATTGATAATTTCGTCTTGTCATGGTTTTGCCGTGTCATCGACTGTGCTGTTCTATTATTATTATTATACCTTGTCTGTTTAGTGGTTTTGTATTGTCATTATCGTTAATGCCATCTTGTCATGTTTTTTGTCCTGTCATTGATGTTGTTACTGCATTAGTATATAGTCCCGCTTTCCGTGCCGTGTATATCTGGAGCAAATGAGAATAAACTTTTTGAGATTTCTTTCATTTTTTACTAAAAATTTACGACAGACGCCCAAACGAGACACGCCCAAACAAGTCCACGCCCAAATGAAACCACGCCCAACTGTGCACGCCCAAACGAGACACGCCCAAACGTGCACGCCCAAATGAACCCAACCCGTGTCATACATGGGCCGGAAAAATCCGAAAGGCGGTTTGGAGGTCCCCGCAGGGTTCCGAAAATCGCGACAATTTTCGATTTTCCAAAAATAGAGGAGGGTGGGCGAGGGGGCATGGACGGCAGAAGGGCTGGCGAGGGGAGGGAGTAAACCCAACCCTAACCCCTCGGCCCAGGTATGGTCAGTATGTTACGCCCAATGGCAATACCACCAAACATTCCTGAAAGTTTGAATTAGAATTAGTTTTTAATTAGAATTTGTGTAGACCACCCTAATTCTCAGTTTTCTGGTCATAATAACACCAGCACAAGTTCGAATTTTGGCACAAAAAACAATATGCACCCAGACCCAGTTGTGTAATTAACAACTTTTGCTGAGACTTTTAGCCAAATCGATAAAGAAATGACCGAGAACAAAACGTTTCAGTGGAGCTAAAAAAGAGAAGGGACTTTTCATGTAAAAAAATTGAATGAAAGGTGAAAACGTTAAGTCAGAAGTCCGATTTTCAAAACAATGGTGTGTAAAGTGCTGACAGGAAGGAACATTTGGCAGCGAGATAGGTAAAAGTATAGTTTCCGGGCGTAAAATCAGGAACCGACCCCAAATTGAAATCAATATTTTTAATGATCATAACTAATTATAAATTAACAAGTTTCATCGATAAATATCGATTATTTTTTTGGCAAAATTCCAAAATTTCAAAATCGTCTAAAATGGTCATGTTATATATCATTTGAAAGCCCTTCATCTGACGAGTTTAATGATCACTACATCAACATAGGGCACGCCTACGGGGGCCTGTTTTGCCAAATATAAAAGTACCCCTAGGGGACGCATCAGTATAGGCACCCTCTAGAGGGCCTGTTTTCCAAATATAAAAATACCCCTAGTGGTATGCATCACTATACTGATGCGTCCCCTAGGGGTACTTATCACTATACTGATGCGTCCCCTAGGGGTACTTTTATGTTTTTAAAACAGGCCCTCCGAAGCGTGCCTTATACTGATGCGTCCGTCCCCTAGGGGTACTTTTATGTTTTTAAAACAGGGTCTCTGGAGTGTGCCCTATACCGATGATTTAGTGATCATTAGACTCGTCAGGCGAAGGGCTTTCAAATGATAGGTATGTAACATGACCATTATGGATGATTTTGGAATTTTGCCAAAAAATAATCGATAATCGATCGATATTTATCGATAGAACTTGTTAATTTATAATAACTTATGATCATTATAAGTATTAATTTTGATCTGGGGCCGGTTCCTGATTTTACGCCCGGAAACTATAGCTACCGCGAGATATTCTACTGCTATCATCAAATTTTTCCCTGACCTAGACACCTAATTCGCTGACTTTTCCATAACTCCCTGACTTTTCAGATCACGCACGAACCCTGAACGCGCCACATAACTTGGAAATTTATTGTAAATAGATATACGCGCAAGTTATTATTATCTGGCATTATTTATAGTCCATGTCAAAAATATCAAATAATGCCTTATTTAAAAAATACCGAATAATGCCGGACGATGCATCCCTATCCCTAGCACACTCAACTCAAGTCAAGAGAAGAGAAAGCAAGCAGCCAGCGCAGCTTTCTTATTTCGCACGATTCCCTCTTCTGGAGAGAGCAACTAAAATTGCAAATCTTTGACAAAGACGGCCGAATTTGATATCAAATCACTGCTCGGTAATATGGATTCGGACCCCCGGACCCCCGGACCCCCACCGAATTCGGACCCCCAGCCTGGTACGGAAAAATGGTTCTTAAGATTCGGAACCCCACCTCGGCCGTAGTTTAAATTTCACGAAAGTTTATTTGCAAAATTTTGGGGCACATTTTTGGACACATCGGTTTCGGTACGCGGACAATTCCCCCATCCGCCGACCACCCTAACTTTTGGCCTCAATTTCAAGCTGGAATTCAACTTTCTTCCAGTACCAATTTTCACTTTATTTCTTCTATTTTGGTGTATGATCTCTGCTGTTCTTCCGGTACCGATTTTCACTGTATTATTTCTATTTTGGTGTATGATCTCTGCTGTTCTTCCGGTACCGATTTTCATTTTACTTCTTGTATTTTAGTGTATGATCTGTGCTAGTGCGTCTGGTCGCAAATTCTCTCTGGTAGATTGGAGTGCTGACGCAACTCTGTTCGGGCACTTTATACTTGATTCGATATTGCCATATGGTGTGTATTACATTTTTCCTTGTGTAGCGTAAGTACGATAAATCTTTTTAAATACTTCGTTATTATTGGGTCTATATGCGCGCGTGCTGCTGTTGCTAAGTAAATTTATTTGAAATATAATTTAATTATAATTTACTTGTACTAGTAAATTTCTAAAAAAGTTACCGTAATTGAAATTATACTTATAATTTACTTAAGGCAAAAATTCACTTTTAATATAATTGAAATTATAATTTACTTACCAAATAATTTACCTGGATTAGTAAATTTCTAAAAAGTACAATTAAAAATATTATTACAATTTACTTAGCAACAATAGCGCGTACGAAACGAATATACTACTGTACTGTGGAACCAATGTTATGCTCCTTTCGAGCGAAAGAGATACAATGTAGTCTCGGTTAATGTGTTCAACAACGGCATTTCAATTCCCCGATACTATCAGGGTTCGTGCCGGTCAGGGGATTTAAAATTTGTCAGGGGATTTTGAGACTTATCAGCGGAAATTGCTGGCGTCACTACATAAAAACATGCATTCAGTAGGTTGTAGAAGCAGCAATGAAAGTGCATGTAATTCAGTCGATATCAGTGCGTTTTAGAAGGGTAATTTTTCAAAAATTTTCTCGCCCCGGTTGAACGGCCCAACCAAACCACTTCAAACAGTGGCGTATCCAGGGGGTGTAGGGTGTGTACACCCCCCTTTGCGGTGGAGGTAGGAAGAAAAAGTCTGTCAAAAATAAGCGAAACTAATGAATTATGTACCAAAACTGTCTATTTTGTGCTCAGAATGCCTTTTAAATGCGTTTTTGAAGGCTAAATTTTCAAAAATTTCTCAGGCCACTTTAAGCTACTAAAACTTTTAATTTCTGTTAATTTTAAGCCTGGAATGTGTTTTAAACGCGTTTTTAAGGCAAATTTTGCTAAATTTTCTTGCCCTGGTTCGGCAGCGGCCCAACCAGGCACTTTCAAAATTTTACACCCCCTTTTCCGAAATCCTGGATACGCCACTGACTTCAAACTACTAAAACTGTTAGTTGTATGCTCAGAGTGCCTTTCAAACGCAATTTTCAATATTTCCTCGCATCTGGTTGGGCAGGCAAAATCGGGGGAATGTCAGGGGATTTTGGATCACCAGATTGGCACGACCCTGACTATGATGAGTTTTAGATTCATATATACAGTAGTAGCTCCCTCGCTAGCAAAGATTTCTAGCACAATTCTTATTCAGATTTGATGTACTTTCAGTGGAGCTCAGCGACAGAGTGAAGAAGCCAGTTTTTTTGCTCTCCTACCTGCCGTATGGTATTTCTGCTTACATTTTAATTATTTTTATCTGAGAAATACTTTGTTGTGCTCTATTTTTTTGCAAGTTTCTCTGTTTACTACAATGCTCAATGTTGACCTTCCGCTTTAACTGTTACGCAGCTTGTTTACTCACCACCAAGTCAAGCATTTTTGACAATTTCGTTTATCTGATGCTTAATTTATTTCTATGACGTGCAGTTTGCTGGGAAATACGTTACGCAAAGTCATCACATAATGATCATATACGAACGAATTTACAGCGTTACAGTAATTGATAAAATCAGAGCTTAAAGAAACCGATTGCCGGCTCAATCAATCCTACCTGGCAAGGCAAACTGCCTTATTAAATTTCACCCTAAAGGGTGATCCTAACTCTGAACCTGCACCCAGCTAAGCCTGAACCTAAGCATCAGCTTGAAAACTGAGGCCTAAAGTTATGGTGGTCGGCGGATGGGGGGAATGGTCCGCGTACCGAAACCGAGGTGTCCAACAAATGTGCCCCGAAATTTGCAAATAAAACGGTGTGAAATTTAAACTACGGTCCCGGTGTGGGGTTCCGAATCCATAAACCGTTGTTTCCGTACCAGGCTGGGGGTCCGAATTCGGTGGGGGTCCGGGGGTCCGAATCCATATTACCCACTGCTCCCAACCTGTTGTTGATGACAAATTATTTTACATACCAACATCTGATTACTGCATGCTGCATACAGCTTTACCTCAAGAACTCAGATTACGTTTTTTCGGCCTGTGAGTTCATGGCGTCTGGGAGATGATAATCTCTGGAATGGACCGCTGGAATGGAATGGCTATGAAAATCGCTGGAATGGACAGCAAAACACTGCAACGGCTAATTAGACGCTCAAAACCCTATAATCGCATCCTTCAAACATTTACTAGACTGTGTACGAAAATATGGGTCATTCACTACCCCAACGGAAAATATTGATAAGCAAAATAAATATGTTCGGCACCGGAAGCTTGTTTTGCTCGATTTAGGGGAGAAGGCCCCTTGCCTGCACACCATCCTAAATTTAAGCTTACCCAGCGATTATCATGGCCACTCCATCCCAACGTTTCATTCCAGTGATTATCGCCTTGTATAATTGATTGGCGGCCCATTACCCCGGAAATTGATTTCATAAAACTTGGTTTCCAAAGCTTATGTCTAAGCCTGAGTCTAAACAAAAGGGTGAACCAAAGCCTAAGCCTAACCGTAACCCTAAAAGCCTAGCCCTGAACATAAGCATAACTTCGCTTAACTGGACTTATATTGATGACTTTAGCACTGAATTCAAGTTAGACCAATTTGGAAACTTGCTTTGCTACATAGAGGTGTTGTGGTGTGCAAAGATGTTCATTAGCGCGTGCAGCCGCAAGTGACCGGTTGACAAGTACCCTGGCTACAGAATGAGAACAGAAAGACAGGGTTTCAAGAAACTCAACTGACGTGATCTCCTTTCGTACTAAACTTGAAACACTAACCTACGCAAAGACTACTCTCACTGACTTCGCGATCAAGGATTCCTGGCCGATCCCCCAGCCGACAAACTGCCACTTTTAAACTTGATTTTAACAAATAAGCGTGAACATAAATAACCAACCTATGACCTAAGCCCAAGCACGAAGCTAAATAGGTCTGAAACCAAAGCGTAAAGTTAACGTAGTCGGCCGGCGTGGAATGGGCCGGAAACCACAATCAAGCAAGACCTCATCAATAAAGAATATCAGCCAACTGTGCTCTTTAATCTACTCTACGTTATGTATGCAAGTCATCCAGATGCTAAGATAAGAAGGCAAACGAAAGAACCCATAGAAGTTGCTCAACTGCGCATAATGGCGGTCGCAGCGTGGATTGCCTAAAACAATTAATTAATTTGGCAGTTAGTAGTTTACGCACCGTACGCACCGTTCGCACCGTTCGCATCAGCAGCGACCCCAATTGGGCGCCGATCTTTCGGAGTTGTGAATTTGCTTAGATCGATCACAGAACTGTTCTATTTCAGCTTGCATTAACGAATGACGCCTTTTTGGTGGAAAAGTAGCAGGGTGCATTGAATCTTTTAACGAAAAAGCATCAGTAAAGAGCACTGAATGTGCAGAACAGAAACGGAAATTGTCACCATCATCTCCAAGGAGCAGCACCAAATAGAGGGGAAAGAGCTGAGTCAATGAAACCAAAGTGTTTTCTCATGGATTTTAGCGCTGCTGCCATATCACTTAACTGATAATCGATAGATATAAACCAGAGTTCGTGCGGGACCTGAAAAGTCAGAGAGTCATCGAAAAGTCACATAATTTAAAAAAAATTAGGGAATCAGGGAAAATTCAGGGAATTTCGTGTCCGGTCAGGGAAAAATTTGATAGCAGTAGAATCATCTCTCGCCCAAAGGGCCCTCCTTTTGAAAATGGGACTTTTGACTTTCCACAACTACTACAACTTAAAGTGAAATTAAGATAATGTACGCCCAATGGCTTCAAATCGAAACTACATGTACATGTACTGTAGGTTAAAACAATTAAAATTATGGCCACTTCAGTGATTTCTGCACTTTGAAAAAATTTACATAATTAAGTCGCCAACCCCCTACCCCACCGCAATGATTAGTAGTCATTTGGCGAACCTCCCGCCCCTATGCCATTACATAATTTTAATACACGCCCCCAAAGATTCGGTGTTAGTTAGAGCAGCTTTCTGGTCTTTTAGTGCAGTTGCTTTTTCTGTGATGCTTGCATGGTATTAGCTTCTTTCTGTTAGTCTGCCCATGATGTGAGTTTTCGAACGCTGGATAGCATGTGTCTCAGCTAACTCGGCCCTCTGAGAAACGCCCATTTCCGTTAGGGGTGTTTTCGAGTTTTACTATGGAAAATGACCCCCATCAGAGAGAACCATGGTTGGCCATTGCTGGCTACCCAGAGGGAGTTGGGCGGAACTGTTTTAGGGTTTTACTTTGGGGCCATAGGAATGTCCAACGCACACCATGCCAGCCGATTCCGCACCCCCCACTTAACATGTCTGCCTGATGGCTGCCTGATTTCGGTTGGCAATGATAATTAACAACAACCCTCCCCTTTTGCTGTCAGTGGGTGCTAGACAGCGCCGGCTTGGTCCCCATTTATCTACTTGCCATTGCTGACTTTCGACGGCCTTGGTTGGGCTTTGTGTCTACTACTTCCCATCGCCTCGACAGGTTTCGAACCCACAAACACACCACACCGCTTCCATGGGTGCCGGGGGGGGCCGCTGTGACACACGGGATTATTTACGCTTTTTTCATTTTATATTGTAAAGAAACTGATTTTCCAAGTCCTTTTCCACCAAAACACGCAATTTGTTAATGCAAGCTGAAGTAGACCGGTTCTCTGATCGATCTAAGCAAATTCACCACTCCAAAACATCGGCGCCCAATTGGGGTAGAGATGCAACCGTAAAATAAAATACCGGATACCGGATGCCGTATACCGGATAATTTTTCGGAAGACCGGATACCGGGTAATACCGGATAATACCGGATAATTTAGAATCGTCAGGTGTGTAGCAAATAGGAATCAAAGTTAGATAGAAATTTCTTTTTTCTTCAAGAAAAGGTCGAATTTCTTCATTTTTTATTGCTAAAACTGGCTTAGTTGATTATGTAAACAGTAAATCGTTATGCCGAAAGAGAAAAGAGGTAAAATTTGGCGGTTTTTCGCTGAAACGGAGGATGGACACTCTATTTTTAATGTTGACGAACGCGTTATCTCAAGAGGAAAGGATCAGTGCACTGGTTCGATGATTAATTATCTGAGACGTGACAAAGATCAGTACAGACAGTACAGTACATTAATGATGAGGTGCCTGACCCTACAGTGCAACAGAACATCTATGATGAGAGAAGAAGCCGGTTGGCTATAGGCCATACATGTAGCTGGGTTTTCGGCTGGGGGGGGTTTTTTCCAGATCCAAAATAGGGTTTCAGCACTATTTCCAAAGGGGGTTTCAGCGACCTTTTTTTGGTGTCCAAAAGTGGGTTTTAGCGACCTTTTTTTGGGCTCAAAACAGGGTTTTGAGGACTAAAAATCCGGTAAAAATCCTGTCAGAAGTGCAAAAATTCCCTATAAAACCCTATTTATTGGTTTAAAATGTGCAGAAAATCCTATTTTTTATTAAAAACGTGCAAAAAACATGTTTTTGCTTTAAAACATGCAAAAAAGCTCTATTTTACTCGACAGAATAGAGCTAAAATGCGTATCTGGAACCCTATTTAGAGATTTTGAAACAAAAATTAGGCAACTGAAACCCTGTTTAGGGTTTTTGTGACCCAAATTAGGGCTCCGGAACCCTATTTAGGGCTTTTGAAACCCAAATTAGGGTTCCGGAACCCTACTTTGGGCCTCCAGAAACCCTGTTTAGTCTCTGTGAAACCCAAATTAGGGTTCCGGAACCCTATTTGGGCCTCCAGAAACCCTGTTTAGTCTCTGTGAAGCCCAAATTAGGGTTCCGGAACCCTATTTAGGGTTTCAGAAACCCAAATTAGGGTTCCGGAACCCTATTTAGGGTTTCAGAAACCCAAAACAGGGTTTCGGAACCCTATTTAGGGTTTCAGAAACCCAAATTAGGGTTTCAGAAACCCAAATTAGGTTTCAGAAACCCAAATTAGGGTTCCGGAACCCTATTTAGGGTTTCAGAAACCCAAATTAGGGTTCCGGAACCCTATTTAGGGTTTCAGAAACCCAAAACAGGGTTTCGGAACCCTATTTAGGGCTTTTGAAACCCAAATTAGGGCTCTGGAACCCTATTTAGGCTTTCAGGTACCCAAAACAGGGTTTCGGAACACTATTTAGGGTTTCTGAAACCCTAAATAGGGTTCCGGAGGCATTACTTTGGGTTTCTGAAACCCTAACTAGGGTTCCGGAACCCTATTTAGGGCTTTTGAAATGCTAAATTACGGGATATAAGTCTTGAAACCCTGAATTTTAGCAGTTTGTAACCCAAAATAGGGTTTGAAAACCCCCCCGAGTGGGGGGGGGGGGGGGGGGGTGGGGCCCCCAACCGTATGAGTAAGGTTGTAAGGCAAAAGTGTGTGTGTTATGTTGGGGTTGGGGTGGGGTGTTTTTGGTGGGGTGGGTTGATGTGTCCACTACTGTAGTATGTGAATGCATGATACGCATCTTGTTGTAATGATCTTCTTGTGTAGTGTTTATACATAGAGCTGTTGTGTTGTGTTGTGTATAGTTAGCCCCTTTACTATAACCTGTCTAACCCAAGTAAAGTCTTATCTACTTGGAGTCTAAATATACTACGCAAGATAGATCAACTGGCGACGCAGTCTGATTCAAGAACTCAATCGTGAGCGCAAATGGACCAAAACAGAGCTGGTGGAGAACCAAGCAGAGGAGCAGCAGGCATGGTGCGCAGGCTTCCTGTCGTGCAACCCAAAGACTACTGGCCACTGGCAGGCGAAGCACCGCAACAAAAATGGCCAATCTGGGAACGATCACTACGCAGGTACCTCACACTCTACGATGCAATGTTGGCTCCAGATCAGAAAATGACACACATAGAGAAGAACATTCTGCTGGTACAGCTTTTGGGTTCACATGGTCAGACTCTATTCAGTGCACACAAAGATTATGACAAAGACGGCGACATGACGTTCGATGAGTACCTGAACTCAGCCAAAGAGATTTTTCATCGTCCGGTCAATGCAGTTCGCGCGTACTACGACTTTGCCAACAGAACACAAGATTCTCACGAGACAGTTGACGAGTACATGTTGGCACTTCGTGCATTGATGACAGACTGCATCCAGAACTTCCCAAAAGATGAGCAAGGCAACATTTCGCCAACCAGAATGGCAGATTTTCTATTGGGTGTGCAGTTGACAAAAGGTGTTCAGAGCAAGCAAACGCAGGAGAAATTGTTGGCGCAAGGCAAGGTAGACCTGGACAGCTTCATGAGTATAGCTCAGGCAGATGAGCGCGCCAGACAAGACTCTGCACGTCTCTCTTTGCCTCTGAATGCAGACAACAAAGTGTCAAAGGCACAGCAACAGAAACGGTCATATCGTGGCATGCAGTCTCCACTAAAGTCAAAGAAGGACGGCTCTACTGAGAAATGCAAGAGTTGTGGTCGAACAGGACACACTCGAGGCAATGTTCAGTGTCCAGCGAAAGGCAAGAAATGCAACTTCTGCCAAGGAATGAACCACTTTGAATGCTGTTGTTACAAAAAGTTGAACCAGTCGAGTCAGAATCGGAAACAAAGCAAGTCAGTTCACAGCTCTACAAACAACACAGGTCGTGTTGGTGTAATTGACAGTTCAAGAGCTCAGCAGTTCGTGAGTTCTATTCTGATTACAACTGAAACCCAGTCAACGACGATCACTGCTGAGACTGACAGTTGCTCTGACATCACTGGTATCACATGGACACAGTACAAGAAACATTTCAATCAGTCTACACTGGACCCTGCAGAAGGTGATATCACCAATTTCGATGGAAGCAGGATCAATGGAGTCAAAGGTACATTCCTAGCTACGCTCACATTCAAAGACAAAAGTGCACAGATCAAGATATTGGTCTTGCCTGACAGTTATGGGGCTATTTTCGGCAAGAATGCCATAAGTGCGTTGGGTCTACTGCTGGACGGCAGAACGTTTGAAGTGCGTACAGTGGCCGACATCCAGGGTAGGACTGCCAACTCGAATGACAACACAAAAGACACACAAGAGCCGAAAGTAGAGATCCAAAAGCAAGAGTTGCGCTCCAACGACAGCAAGCAGAAAGACAGAGAAAGTCCAGAAGCTAAAGAGCTCGAGTTGGGAGTGACAACAGAGAACCAGATCGACGTTTCACCAGAGCAGTTGCGGACATGGCAAAAAGCTGGTTTGACAGAGCTCTTGCTTGAGGTGCGAAATCTCACGAAAGCAGACATAGGTCAATATCCAGGCTACAAGCACCGCATCAAGCTGAAACTGGATTCAGTTGCACCAGTGCCACAGAAGTTGCGATCCATACCTCTGTATCGGCGAGAAAAAGCGATGCAAGAGATAGACTCAATGGAACAACAAGGCATCTGGGAAAAAGTGGAACGTTCGGATTATGTGCATGGCATGGTCACCGTTGACAAGCCAAACAATGGAGTGAGGATAACGACCGATCTCACACCACTGAACAAACAAGTGGAGCCAGTGAGATTTCCTCTTCCAAACATAAAGGATCTCTACGATCGCCTGAGCAGAGCCAAGGTCTTCAGCAAACTGGATCTGCGGAAGGGATACTTCAACATAGACATTCATGAAGAGAGCAGCCTGCTGACTACAACAATTACGCCCAAGGGTCTCTATGCTTACAAGAAGTTGCCAATGGGGTTGAAAGATTCAGCAGCTGTCTTTCAGAAGCTAGTAGCAGAGACACTAGCAGGAGTGCCTGGCTGTGAACCATACATCGATGACATTCTCATCTACGGCACGTCCAAAGAAGAGCACAATTCACGACTTAAGCAGGTGCTGCAACGACTGAATGACAAAAATCTGCGGTTGAACCTCGACAAGTGCGTGATTAGTGTGCCATCAGTGACATTCCTGGGTCACATTATCTCAGAAGGCAAAATCAGCCCAGATCCAAAAAACCTGGAGTCGATCAAAGAGATGGCTGTGCCTGCCAATGTGAAGGAGGTGCAAAGTTTTTTGGGACTGCTCAACTACTACGCTGATTTCTTGCCAAAGTTCGCAGATATTGCAGAGCCATTGAGAGAGCTCACTCGAGCGAACGCAAAGTTCCACTGGAGTCCAAAACAGCAGAGCGCATTTGAGAAGATGAAGACTATTGTCTGTGAGGATCTAAAGCTCAGCATCTTCGACCCCCAGTATGCAACATTCCTGTCTACTGATGCATCAGAAGTTGGTATTGGAGGGGTTCTATCTCAAGTGCAGCGTGGTCAAGAAGTACCAATCGCTTTTGGTCACCACACATTGAGTCCAAGAGAACGAAACTGGGCTGCCAATGAGCGCGAAGCCTATGCAGCCATGTTTTTCTGCGAATATTGGGCCAAGTTTCTGCTAGGACGTCCATTCACCTTGCGAACAGATCACCAAGCTCTCACTTCACTGCTTTTCAAGTGCAAAGATGCACGAAAATCGTCCAAGTTCTCGCGTTGGCATGATCGCTTGTCTGAATTCAACTTCACAGTGGAATACAGACCAGGCAAAGACAACTTAGTGCCAGACGCACTTTCAAGACTGGTGGACAAGACAACCCCTGCAGTGAAGGCAGTGATCAGCTGCATCAACCAGGATGGTTTCTCATTCAAGAGATTTGAAGCAGCAACGAGAAAAGATGTTGTGTTGCAACAAGTGCATAAGTTCATACAGCATGGATGGCCAAACAAGAGCAAAGTTCGGCCAGAGATCAAACCATTCTACTCACTCAAAGATGAGCTATCTACAGAAGGTGGCTGCATAGTGAGAGGAGATTGCTGTCAGATTCTGGTGCCAACTGCTCTGCGACGTCAGCTGTTAGAATTTGCGCATAAAGGTCACCCCGGAATTGTTCGTTTCAAGCGAAAACTCAGAGAGACGTACTGGTGGCCTGGCTTTAGCAAAGAAGCTGAGCATTTTGTGCAACACTGTGTGGCATGTCAGGATTCGGCCAAATCAAACCCCAGGATGGCAATGCCAGAAATGCATCTACATGTGCCAAACAAGCCATGGGAAGAAGTCTCAATTGACATTACTGGGCCGTTCGCTGATGCACCTATGCAAGCCAAATACATTGTGGTGCTGCTCGATAACTACTCAAAGTTTCCAGAAATACTGTGCACCAGCACCATCACTTCAAACACAATCGTTAATTGGTTGCAGGAGTTGTTTTCGCGCTATGGTTGTCCATCGAGACTGGTTTCTGACAACGGAACGCAGTTCACCAGTTCATGGTTCAAGGCTTTTCTACAACAGTGCGACATTGAGCATCAGCTCATACCTGTCTACACTCCTCAACAAAACGCCTTTGTGGAAACGTTCAATAGATACCTGAAGCATGGTTTACAGGCGTATTCGAGCAGCTCACAACCTTGGAGACAAAAGCTTAATGAACTACTCTCTCACTTTCGAGCTACATCTCCAGACCAGAGTGCGCCTAAGAGTCCAGCCGAATTATTTCTGGGACACCAAATCAGGCTGCCATATGAAGTGGTCAGGAATCGACTGAAGAGGGAGGAGAAGAGAGAGAACGGGAAAGCCGAAGTACAAGCCAGCAATGTTGAGCCAAAAGAGATCAGAAATCGAGGACCATACAGAGTGGGTCAGAAGGTTCGCGTCAAACGCCCACACACTCTGAAGGGCCAAAGCCCCTGGTCAAAACCGTTGACAGTGGTCGAAGTGAAAGGCAACTGGTCATACCGATTGTCTGATGGTCAGACCTGGAATGCGCGACGTATGCGCCGATACAATGAAGATCAATCGAAGCTTCAGGAAGTCGAGTATCTGGTTAGCAGAGAACCGCATGTCAAGCAGCAGTGGACAAGATTGCAGGAGAAAGCTGAGCTGCGACGCTCCCCTCGGAAAAACAAAGGTCAACCGCCTACAAGACTCTCATATTGAAGATGCACATGGTAGCTTCATTTTTAGGAAGGAGGGTGGTTGATGTGTCCACTACTGTAGTATGTGAATGCATGATACGCATCTTGTTGTAATGATCTTCTTGTGTAGTGTTTATACATAGAGCTGTTGTGTTGTGTTGTGTATAGTTAGCCCCTTTACTATAACCTGTCTAACCCAAGTAAAGTCTTATCTACTTGGAGTCTAAATATACTACGCAAGATAGATCACTATCCCTGGTCATTATGCAGAGTAAACGAGAAATTGACTGTTTACAAACGGAGCTTAAGTGATTTCAGTTAAAAACACACAATACTACATGGATGGAACAGTTGCAGAGCTGTACACCTACCATCTAAAATATCCGGTATTATCCGGTATTATGAATACCGGATACCGGATAGTGAATAGACCCAAAAAAATACCGGATAATCCGGTATATACCGGATAATACCGGTTTACGGTTGCATCTCTAACTAAATTGGGGTCGCTGCTGATGCGAACGGTGCGTAACGGTGCGTACGGTGCGTAACGGTGCGAACGGTGCGTAAACTACTAACTGCCAATTAATTTGCCTAAAAATAAATTCACATAACCTCGAAATTTAAGTGCAGTACGTATGGTCGTGGGAAAGATCCAGTAATATTAATTAGAATCTGTACTGTAATTTCTAATAAAATCAAAGTCTTAAAACTAATATGTTGTATGTTTTTCTGACGGAAAAACACAAAGAATAAACTGTTAAAATGACGAGCATAGCATGCCACTAGATGACAGGAGGGCTGGGCCGATCGAGCGGCTCAGGGCCCTGCCCCTCAAAAAACTCCCTAGATCGACTGCGGCCAATTTAGCACGAAAATATCTTCTGTTGCATGAGTTTGAATTAGATTTTGGTGCTATACTAGTTAAGGAGCTACAGTATGTATTAAATTTGATACTGCAAAATTGTGGAAATAATTACAAACTGATTTTATTTTAGTGCTAAAATTTTCATAGAGTAGCATCACTGCAGGTTTGACAGATACGTAGGTATGTTATTAACAAGTAGTTGGTACTACGTGCGTTTGTACGTATACGTGCAAAAAAGGAAATGAGAATAGTTGCCAAGATCAAGTCATGCTTTATTGTTTGCTAATGGCTTCTATTTAGCCGGTAGTTTTTCTCACCATTCTTCATAGAGCCTGCCTCAACTACTAGTCACAGTTGGTTATATTAGTTGAATGACTTGAACAGGCTTATTTGCCTAACTAAACAGTGTGCTACGATATGTTCTTCTCCGTCTTTCTGGTGCTACTTTCCATTTCGCTCATTTCCGGGCGCATCAAAACCAAACTCTGTAACGTGGGACAAGCCTGCAGGGTCAGAATCAGTCTCGATCAAGAACAAACTGCCGCCCTGAATTTGGTAAGTTTCGTTTGTTCTTGGAGAGGGTAAAGACATTCGAGAAGTAACCAAGAGATTGGTAGCTTATTCTTACTTATAAACTTATTCAGACTTGTTCTGATAAGGCAGTCAAGTTCTTGGGAGTGTGTGTGAGATCGAAACGCCGTCACCACGAGCCGTGTTTGGGGGCATACGAAATGGATTGCGACGAGAGCGACCTGGAGACTTCCTTCCAAATACGGTATGACTGCACTGTAGTGCACGCATTACCAGAGACTTCGAAACGTGTCTTGTCTCTCTCAAACCAAATTTCAATACAACAAATAATTATTGAATGCAACAGTGCATAAAGCTCCTGTTTTCAAAGTTAAAGGTGGTGCCCTCATAAAGCAAGGTTGCCTGGCCTAATTTAGGTAGTCAATGTGTTGCCTAGTTGAGGCGATTGTAAACCACAACCCCACTAGTTCGTATAACCCTGCTTTCTAGGGAAAGGATAACACCCTCATTTTTGAGAATGCTAATTTTTCACCTTGAAGGAAACAAAAAATCCGCCAGATTTTAACCGTTTGTGCTAGAAAGCTGAGCTCTTTAGGTTCTTAAGCACATATAACGGTTGGTTAACCTGCAAAATTTGGGAAAGATCCGATGAAGAGTTCGTGAGATATTTATGTTCAAAATTGACGTCTGAAAATTCGGGTCAGTTTATTTCGGAAGGGCATAACTCCAAGCTACAGAAGGCTAGCAGGCTAGGACTTGGCCAAAACAAAGGCTTTACCAATAATAATAATAATCTTGCCAAAAATCTTTTGAAAATTGATGGAATGGAGATCATTTGAAATTATTTGGAGGACTCGAAAAATGGCCAGGGGGTTTTGTTTTTGGCCAACACTATATTTGGGGCCACGGCAGCGCAAAATCATGTAATTCAATCAGATTACTGTTCGGAAGACAATAGAGCATTGATTTAAGCAATACATTTTGAAAATGTGCCTTTATTTAAGCTAATAATACAAAAGCAAAACGTGCAGTCTTAGCTTAGTTCTTAGTTCACAGTGTGAACGCCCTACTGTTAGTTCTTTAGTTCTTGTTCCAGATTATTAGGTTCAAAGTTCTTTTCTTAGCGCTTAGTTGACGGCAGTTTAAACCGGGCTTTAGAAAGCTGTGTCTGTGTATAGTTTGTCGGAGAGCGGACCACCGTTCAAGTCGATCGTGTACAACCCGACCAAGGAACTGAAGAAACTAAAGTACCCGTTCACCAAGTGTAAAGACTACATCTTCTGGGGTTCCTACGTCTATGAAATACTATTCGGCTGCCAAACAGTGCCCAACAGTGAAAAAGAAGCCTACCCCTCCTATTACCGATCCGAAAATGATCTTTTGATTTGATTGTTTCAAGTCCCGCCCGTTTGTGCATAACAACGCATGTGCTGTCTGTACGTACATTGTATTAAAGTTAAATGCTAAGAAACGAGCAACTTGAGTTGTAAGCTTTTGTTGCCATTATTTGTCATTTCCAACCGAAATCAGGCAGACATGTAAAGTGGAACATCGAACGGCGGAATCGGATCGGACATCGCTTTAGGCTTCTTCGCTGTTGAAGGTGATACAAGAACATCGCCATAATTTACAGACACTCCACTTAAAATGAGGAAGAAATAAAACTGCAACAAGCGCTAACCCACGGTTTAACCCTGCTCTGTAGCAGGGTTATAAATGTAACTATGTTATAATAATGTTAAATGTTAAATGTAACCCCGGTTAGAGTCAAACCCGGGTTCGGAGCTTATGCAGAAAACGGGTTAGAGTTAACCCAGGATTAAACCTTGGGTAACTTTTAACCCAGGGTTAGAAATTTCCCTCACTTTGAGAATAGAATATGGGTTAGACGAAACCGGGGTTTGTTAACTCTAACTTAACCCTAGTTCCAGAATACGGCCCCTGTGGGCAGTAAGGATTTTGCACAGCGCCGGCGCCAGACTCCCCAACCCCCTCCCCTTCGGCGGACGACCTGTTACATGTATTGGTTCGGCGCAGTGTTGTTGTCGGATGAATTTAGTTAGTTATTTATTAGTACTAACTTTTACTTAACTAAATTCAGATTTCGCTTAAACTAAACTCAACTCAAACTGAACTAATTTTCAAGAAATTACTAACGAAAAATCGAGTTATTTAGTTATGAGTTCAGTAGCATTTAGTTCAGTTTAGAGCGTTAGATAGGCGCTTCAGCCGTACCGGAGAGTGCTGCATTGGGTACCCGGGTACACTAACCAGCACTAGAGATGCAACCGTAAAATAAAATACCGGATACCGGATACCGTATACCGGATAATTTTTCGGAAGACCGGATACCGGGTAATACCGGATAATACCGGATAATTTAGAATCGTCAGGTGTGTAGCAAATAGGAATCAAAGTTAGATAGAAATTTCTTTTTTCTTCAAGAAAAGGTCGAATTTCTTCATTTTTTATTGCTAAAACTGGCTTAGTTGATTATGTAAACAGTAAATCGTTATGCCGAAAGAGAAAAGAGGTAAAATTTGGCGGTTTTTCGCTGAAACGGAGGATGGACACTCTATTTTTAATGTTGACGAACGCGTTATCTCAAGAGGAAAGGATCAGTGCACTGGTTCGATGATTAATTATCTGAGACGTGACAAAGATCAGTACAGACAGTACAGTACATTAATGATGAGGTGCCTGACCCTACAGTGCAACAGAACATCTATGATGAGAGAAGAAGCCGGTTGGCTATAGGCTAGATAAGGCTGAAAAGTTGCTGTCAATCAAAACAAATCTGAAATTTTGAACTTTCCGCGTGTTTAAGAGATAGTATGGTGGAGTTATTTAGTACAAGTAGCACTGGTGTAGCTGTTATGTTGTACCGGTAGTTAACTATCCCTGGTCATTATGCAGAGTAAACGAGAAATTGACTGTTTACAAACGGAGCTTAAGTGATTTCAGTTAAAAACACACAATACTACATGGATGGAACAGTTGCAGAGCTGTACACCTACCATCTAAAATATCCGGTATTATCCGGTATTATGAATACCGGATACCGGATAGTGAATAGACCCAAAAAAATACCGGATAATCCGGTATATACCGGATAATACCGGTTTACGGTTGCATCTCTAACCAGCACTTAGCATTTTCCGCAACAAAAATGAGATCCAGATAGTGTACCCGGTACACTAACTGGCACTTAGCCAAATCATGTTAAACTGCTTGTTTTCACGATTTCTGAGCAAAAATGCAATTTTCCAATCGAGATTACTGTTTCTGCCATGAAAATGAGAGTGGTTGGTCGAAGTTTCCATTCTTGTGAGGTTTGTATTCGTAAAAACGATTGAAAATTCGCAAAAATATACGTAGACCTGCTTTATACCTACCGTAATGTTGGAAATTTTGGACACCCATGACATAAAATCTGTCTCCAAATAGTGTACCCCGGGTACACAATCCGGCACTAAGTGCCAGTTAGTGTACCCCGGGTACGCTATCTGGAGGGGTACCCTATGCAGCACTCTCCGGTATGTATCTAGTTTCAAGCTAAATTCTCAAAAATTCTAGTGTCTCATTCAAGTTTTAGTCAATAAACAGCGGTAGGTAGTGCTTCAGCGGTAGGACATTGAAAAGTACCTTGTGTACGCGTCTTATCGTGTTGACTATGTACAATAAATTTAAAGAAACAAACAAAAATAGACAGGTCTCTCAGAAAGAGGGCACGAGGTTGCATTGCACTTGTTGCCGACAGATCGCGATTCGTCGGCTATATGTTGGCTCGGCGCATTTTTGGCAGGTTAATATTTGTATTATATATTATTATTATTAATAGGTGGGTGGGGCCATGCGGAACCTCCGCTTTTGCAGCATCGCAGGCCATTGGACGTTCAGTTCTGTTTCTTTTGTTTTGGGGCATATTGTGGAGAAACACAAAAAGTGGTGTGGTGTAGATGTGGGGGGGTAAGGGGGGGTAATAGGCAAGTTTTTTTACCCTTTTATATTGAGATCTTAGCAAAAAGGTGGTGCAGACTGCGCTGCAATGGGTTGCGTTATGGTGAAGTTATATCTGGTCTAAGTTGTCTCAAATTCCCATTTGAGTATAATACTGGTTCGCGCCTTTTGTTTTTACCGTAGTTCGGTCGCGTCAAGACCTACTTGTTCATTTGTCCTTTATAACATTTTGTTGATTTAAAACCGTTTTGCTGTTGGAGTGAGCAGTGTGCAGATAAAGAGAAAAAGGAGAGTTGCGGTCTTGACTGTGTGCATCGAGAGAGAGAGACGGGCGTTTAGGCCTCTTTTTACGTAAGTCTAGTGACGCACACCGAATCGAACATTGTTTGTCTGCTATACTATTTTTCGGTACAACACCAATCTGCCAGTACGGTGGGTGCGCAGTTCTACGTCATTCTACGGCGTTCTACGGCTTTCTGCGTCACGTGGTGCCAAGGCTGTGTGAGGTCACTAGAGAACGAGAGCGATGCCGGCACAGTCGAAACTGCGAACCAAGGAGATCACCGAGAAGTCCAGCGATCCACTTGATCGGTGAGCAGTGTTACGAGTTTAAGCCGCTAGATTTAGTTGCAAGTGGCCATGAGTCTCGGTAGGAGTAGTAAGACAGATCGCACGCCGCCGCCTGTGGCTTATAATACCAGAGAGAATGAGAGAAAGAAGTTGCAATTGCTCGAGAAAAGGCAGCCGCTCTCAGAGCAGGTCACTCAGTTGTCGCTTGAGTTAGATAATTTAGTCGTCAAAGTTGCTGGCGAAAAAGCGCCGCCGGAGGAGTGGCAAGACTGTTTCGAGAGTCTAAAGACAAAAACGATAGAAGCCGACAACTGTCTGAGTGCTCTGAGTAAAGAACTGTACCCCCTCATTGCCAATTCAGAGGAAGAGCAAAAAGAATTGGCAGTTTTTGACAAAACTACATCTTCTAACGTGAGGGAGGCTTATAATAAGCTGGGAGTTGTTGAGCAGTATTTAGAGACTCCAGTTTTCGAAAACGAACTAGATGCTCAAGAAACTCCAGCTGAAAACTGTGCCCTGCCTGGCGTCGACCAGACGGTCGTTACGCTAATAAAAATGCTACAAGACAACTTTTTGAAGGCAGAGGAAAGATACGAAAAAATGCAGCGCGAGTCTGAGCGCAAGCACCAAAAGGTGCAAGCAGATATCGAAAGACGGCATGCCGAGCAAATCTCTCTAATGCGAAATCAGTTGAGTACGCAGGCGGCAGAGGCGGAAAAGCGGCTTAAACTGACTGTGCAACAGTTTGAACAGAGAGTGGCCGAAACTAAGCAAAACCAGGATCAGAGCATGAAGCATTATGCTAGCCAGTTGCACATGCTGGAAACCGTAGTGGCCGAAAAGGGGGTGGGAGAGGATAGCAGCGAAAGTAGAGTCCGCATAGATAGTACCTATCCCTTTCGAACGGTCAAGCTCCCGACTCTGGAGATAAAAGTCTTTGACGGGGACGTTTTCAAGTGGAAGGATTTTTGGGCCTCTTTCGAACAGTCGGTTCATTCCAACAGAAATTTGTCAGACAGCCAAAAATTCGCCTATTTAAAGTCCCTGGTTTCTGGCACAGCAGCGGGTGTAGTGTTGGGGATTCCAGCCACCGACTCGGGCTACGGCCAGGCCGTAGAATTGCTAAAACGGCACTTTGGAGACGAAAACCACCTAATTTCGGCGCACTTTAATGCCTTAGAGCAACTGAAGCCTTTCCCAGATACCTTTGAGGGTCTGCAAACGTTCTACCTAGATGTCGAAAAACACGTCCGTGGGCTAAGGCAGTTGGGCCAGGTAGAGGCAGGTGGCAGATTTTTGGCGCAAATCCTGACCAAAAAATTACCAATTCGGTTACTGAAAGAATTCTCACTAAAAGCCGCCACTGCTGCGGATCGTTTAGAGTGCCTACGGGAATTTTTGCTGGTACAAATGCAGGTCTCGAAATTCGTACAACAACACGCAAACCTGCCTAGCTCGGACGGTCCCAAGGGTACCTGGCAAAGGGGTCCTCCTCTGAGTAAACCCCAACCCGCTGTAGCCACTACTCATGCGCTCGTAGCTAAAACGGGCCAAAAATGTGCGTTTTGCAAGGCCAATCATTATTCTGACAGAATGGGTAGATTTGGGAGGGGGGAATTTTAGGGGGGGGGGGGGGGGGGGGGGGGGGGGGTTGGTGTGTTTGGTTTTTTTTTTGGGGGGGTTCTGACCTGTGTACTGTTCAGGCCGATGTTCGGCAAAGAAGTGAGTACGCAAAGTCGAATAAGCTCTGTTTCCGTTGTCTTCGCCCGAATCATACGATCAAAAACTGTAACGTGCCACAAAGGAAATGCTGTCACTGTCAGAGTTTGGGCCATAATCGAGCGCTTTGTCCAAAAAGGTTTGGCACGAAGGCAACGGAGAACAGACCAAAGGGTAGTGACGCTAGGCGATCAGACAGTAAAGTGTTTACGGCGGTCGATAATTTCGCAGAGTCGGCCGGTCCATCGACAACCGCCGATACCTCTTGTTTGGCGCATACCCCTGTGTTGTCAGTGACAGGCAATCAAAGACAGGTTCTTTTACTGACCGCGTCGGCACCTGCCGTCAATTTAGAGACGCAGCAAAAGGTTAGCGTGCGTATTTTGCTAGATACCGGCAGTCAGAGAACCTTTCTACGCACCCAGATTAGTCAGGACTTAGGACTTAGACCTGCTGAGGCAGACACGTTTAGAATAGCTGGGTTCGCGCAAAAACCGAAGGTCTGTCACTCGCACAGGGTTAAATTTGGCTTGCAGACTAGAGACGGCGCGTGTATGGTTGTAACGGCAACCCTTTGCGAGTTCATAACGCAGCCTATTCAGACCAAAATGTTCGACTCTAGTTTGTACCCCCAGTTACAACAGTACGACTTAGCAGAGCCGCTGGCAAACGGCGAAACGACGTCGCCTATTGACGTCCTGTTAGGGGGAGATTACTTTTTCGAAGCCGTGCACATGCGTCCGTTGGTGCATCTAACCGATTCCCTGTTTCTGGTTAGTTCAGTTTTTGGTCACATTCCGGCAGGAAACATAGAAGTGTTGCCGCCTGCTGAGTGTATGAACTCGCAAACTGTCGCCACAGTAATCGATCGAGGTAGACCTGTTACTGTCGAGTCTGAGCTAGAGAAGTTGTGGAAACTTGAATCGATCGGAATCAAAAGTCCAGAACAAAAACCTGAGGACGATTGGGTGCAAGAGCACTTCAATAAGACAATCACGTTTAATCAGGAAGAACGCCGTTACCAGGTTCAGTTTCCCTTTCGATTCAAAGAGCCACAACTTCCGGACAACTATTCGGTGGCACTTAATCGACTGCGATCGTTATTGGCACGCCTGCACAGCAACCCCCAGCTGCTGCAACGTTACAATGCCGTGTTTGAGGACTATTTACAGTCAGGCATAATTGAAGAGGTCAAAGATAACGATCGAACAGCGGCCGATAAAGTGGTGCATTACGTGCCGCACCACTGTGTAATCAAGTCCACCAGTGCCACAACCAAATTACGTGTCGTTTACGACGCTAGCTGTCGAGCGTCTAAACAAAGCAAAAGTCTAAACGACAATTTGTGCCGAGGTCCAGTCGGAGTGGAGGATATCGCCGGGCTGCTAATTCGGTTCAGACAACGAAAAATTGCAGTCGTTAGCGATATAGAAAAGGCATTTTTGCAAATTTTGGTGGATTCAAAAGACAGAGACGTAGTGCGCATCCTCTGGGTGTGCAACCCGGCGAATCCCACTCTCGACCGATCCAACTTGCGAATTTTCCGATTCGCAAGGGTTAGCTTCGGACTGATCTGTAGCCCGTTCTTGTTGTCGGCTACCGTGCGGCATCATTTGAACAGACCGGACATTGATTGTGATGTCGCTCGCCTGATAGCCAATAACATTTACGTGGATAACGTTATTGTCTCTCTGACCACAGAGCAGGAAGCGATCGATTTTTATAAACAGGCCAAAAGACTTTTTGCGATCGCAAGCATGAATCTCCGTGAGTGGCAATCGAACTCTGCTCAGTTGCTGGCAGCCATCCCCGATAGGGATAAAGTAGAAGGTGACGTGGCTAAAGTTTTGGGGTTGAACTGGCGAATTTCGACAGACACACTAGCGATAGTTGCGCCAAACCAAACAGAGAAAGGCCAGCCGTTCACCAAAAGGAGCTTTTTGTCAGTAGTTTCTAGCGTTTTCGATCCCCTTGGGTTGATGGCCCCCATTTTGATGCCGGCAAAACTTTTACTGCAAGAAATGTGGAGTCAAAAAATTGGTTGGGACGATGCACTCACGGAGGAGTTGCAACAAAAATGTACTAAACTCAGCAGCTCTCTGCTAACGGTGGCAGAGGTCACAATACCCAGAGTTATCAGCCCGATTGAGCCAAGTGATTCGGTTCAAATGCACTGCTTCACTGACGCTTCCATAAGGTCATACTGTGCCCTAATATATCTGAGAATTGACAAAGGAACGTCAGTGGAGACAGGCTTGCTGTTTGCCAAAAATAGACTCGCCCCTTTAAAAAAGCTGACTCTACCTAGACTAGAGCTAATGGGGGTTGTATTGGGTGCCCGTATCCTCCGATTTGTCGCACAGCAATTTCAGTCGCCGATTAGCCAATTTTTTCTCTGGTCCGACTCAGAATGCGTTTTGAGTTGGGTGCAGTCTGAGCGAACCCTGCCAAAATGGGTCCAAAATCGGGTGGCAGAGATTAAAAAGTTTGCTGCAGTCACTTTCAGATCGGTTCCAGGGAAAGACAACCCCGCCGACATTCCCACCAAGCCGGAGCAGTACCCCAAATTGAGCGAGAATGTTGTGTGGTGGGTTGGGCCCCCTTGGCTGAAACACGCCCCCGAATTTTGGCCAAAAAACAAACGTTTCGAGACTGATTCTGCTAAACAGACGGATTTTGAGCAAATTGAGACAGGGGAGAAACTAGTACTACCGACTTTCAACAACCCACCACCTGTCGGGTTAGAGCCAGCGAAATTCGCAAGTTTGTCTAAGCTAATCCGGATCACGGCCTGGGTGCTTAGGGCTGTGGACAAGTGGCGCCGACTGAGACAGCGTAGACGAACTAGGCGCAAGGCTTTTGAGCTGCAACCCTTGTCCAAGTCCGAATTAGCACAGGCCAGAGCGCGGTGGATCCGCCAGATTCAGAGGGATACATACCCCCTTGAATACTCATATCTGAAGGCGAAGCCCAGCCGCAAGAAGGTACCAAGTTTGATTAGACAGCTGGGGCTTGTCCTTGATTCTGCCGACCTAATACGTTGTCAGGGACGGTATGAGTATTCAAACTTAGACCCAGCGACCAGAGAACCTTTGTTGCTGCCAAGAAGGCACCCATTTACCGAGTTAGTGGTCAGCAGCGCACACGAGCAATTGCTCCATGCCGGACCAAACCAGACACTTGCGCAAGTACGGTTGCAATTTTGGATTCCGCAAGGCCGAACGGTCGTCAAAAGTTGCCTACGCAAGTGTCGACGCTGTAGGAGACAGCAAGCGAGACCCTATCAAACGCCCCCCTACCCCCCGCTAGCTGAATTTCGAATAAATCGGCAACAGCCGTTCGAAACGGTTGGCGTGGACTATATGGGACCGCTGCTAGTCAATTCCAATGAACGCCAGACCAAGGTGTGGATCGCACTTTGGACTTGTGCGGTAACGCGTGCCATTCACCTGGAGGTGGTTTTAAATTGCTCAGCAGGAGAATTTTTGGCAGCGTTCAAACGTTTTATTGGACGGAGAGGGGTGCCTCTGGGTCAGATAACGGTTCACAATTTAAATTGGCCAATGTTTCGCTGAGTCTTTTGTGGGACGGAAGAAATCTAAAAGAGAGCACAGTTCAGCGCTATTTGAGTCTAAAAGGAATCGAGTGGAAATTTATCCCATCATTGTCCCCCTGGATGGGTGGGTTTTACGAACGCTTGGTGCAGTCCGTCAAGGTAGTTTTAAAACGGGTGCTGGGAAACCGTTCAATTTCGTTGGAAGAGTTGCAAACACTTGTAGTTGAGATAGAAGGACTGCTCAACGCTCGTCCACTCTTAGCTCTAGACGACTCAATGGATCAGATAATATCACCAGCGCTTTTGTTGGGTGGGAGGGCAGGATGTCTCCCCTCAATGACAACAGACGTTGATCCTGACTACAGACCCCCTCAGACAAAACAGACTCGAAGTCAAAAAATTCGAGATTACTGGGCGCAAACGCAAAAACTGCTGAATCTCTTTTGGAAGCATTGGAAATCCCAGTACCTGTTGGGCCTAAGGGAGGTTCACTCTCGGAATTTAGCCAAGCAAAAAAGAGGGTCGAGCCAATTTATTCCTGTGGTCGGTGCAGTTGTTTTACTGAGAGATTCCACCCCTCGGGCTACCTGGAGTTTAGCGAGAATTACCAAATTGTTGCACAGTCAGGATGGGGTGTGTCGATCCGCGCAGGTCAGAACGGCTAACGGCAAAATTCTTACTCGGGCTATCAAACTATTAGCGCCGTTAGAAGGGCCGGTAGACGACTGACTATATGGAAGCGTGTACTTACGTTCTTGGCCTTACTCACCTACTGACCGAGTTGTGTATTCGGACCGCTGCATGCCTCCACGGTACCCGGAGTTGCAGCCTCAACAACAACACCCGCCACCGGAACACCACCCTCATGCAATGCAAGTCGACCACAACCCCGCCGACCAAGTACAACCGGTGCAGTACGATTTCGCCCCGAAGAACGGTGGTCGAGTGCGTCAGGAAGCGGCCAGAGGCCGCGGCAGAGCTCGCGGCGAACGTCGCGGTTGGGGACGAGGCCAGAATCGTGGCAACGGACTGTTCTGTTGGAATTGCCACACCCCGGGACACAGAAAGCACTACTGCGAGGCCGAAGACCAGCAGAACTTTTACCAGCCACCCAACCGACGTGCTCGTGCTAGAGGCGGACGCAGGAGACCCACTCAGTTTTATCGTGCTTCTCATGTAAAACCGGTTATTGCTAAGACCGTAACTGTGTGCTATTACCAAATGCCTAGTGTGATGGAGTGGGGCGCTAGAGGAAAGTGGTCGGGCAGGGGCAAGGGCCGTCAGGGCGGCCGCCGGTTCTGAGTTTTGGATTGTACACTAGCAATGTTTTGTTACTAGTCACTTTTAGCATTCCAACTCCGGCCCCGGAGTGTCTCAAATTCCCATTTGAGTATAATACTGGTTCGCGCCTTTTGTTTTTACCGTAGTTCGGTCGCGTCAAGACCTACTTGTTCATTTGTCCTTTATAACATTTTGTTGATTTAAAACCGTTTTGCTGTTGGAGTGAGCAGTGTGCAGATAAAGAGAAAAAGGAGAGTTGCGGTCTTGACTGTGTGCATCGAGAGAGAGAGACGGGCGTTTAGGCCTCTTTTTACGTAAGTCTAGTGACGCACACCGAATCGAACATTGTTTGTCTGCTATACTATTTTTCGGTACAACACCAATCTGCCAGTACGGTGGGTGCGCAGTTCTACGTCATTCTACGGCGTTCTACGGCTTTCTGCGTCATTAGTCAATCTGTCAGAAAAAGGGTTAGCAAAAGTTTAAACGCACTTTCAACATTCTACAAAATCTGACCAAACTTCTTTCAAAAAATAATTGTAAAAAAACTTAAAAATTATTTATAAAATAAAATTAAATTTTTGCGGTTTTGGAATATTTTTGTTTTATAGTAACAAATTTTATTGTAACACACTGATGGTCTGGTCTGTGTACAAAGTCTGCAATTCGAATGGCTTTCAACACTCGAACTTCTTATGGATCTGTAACACATTGAAACTGATAATCAGGCTAAAAAACTGGGCATATGATAACAGAACCAGAAAAACAGAACATTTTTTAATCATACTAAGGTTGACAGATCATTACTGTTCCACATCCTGTCACACTGAGGTTTAGTATTTGGGCCTTCTCAGTGTTTGTAAGCGACTGCAACCAACAAACATGCGTTAACTCATATGGTTTTTACATGTACTATTGTTTCTCTTGTGCAAAAACACCAGAACATGCCATTTAGGCACCTTACTCAGTTAACAGCACTATAACCAGCATACTGAATATCCAGTAATGATCCTCAATAATCCACTAACGGCAACTGTGAAGGTAGATTAACCTGCAGACATCATCCCTGCTTCCAAAAACTTGCGTTTTTAACTGAAATGCATTGTGTGATCCCATGGATATGGAATTCCATCATCTGTTCATTTTAAGATGACCTATGGCTGCTTCAGTGAATGCTTCTGCCATTGGTGTACACTGAATCTTGGCTCCCTCATGTTTGACTATGATACTAAAGGTCCCAATTTTACTGTGTTCAGCTTCTCTGGCCTCTTAGGGCTTCTGCTGTCTTTCTTCATGCTATTTTTCTTAAAACCAGGCAGCTGAGTCAGATATTCACCTCATAAACCATAACAATGTGGCCATTACCTAACAGATTCACTATAATTATCTGGTTTGAGCCCATAATTACCAACGTTTATGACTTCTAACTTCTAAAAAGCTTGAAATTCATGCATGCCAGACTTTCTAACATACATCAGATGTCAGTAAGTTTGATCTGTCAAGGTGCTACTGGCACTCTGGTGCTAGAGATCGCGTTGATACAAGGCATCATAGCAGGTTCAATCTTCTGCATGCCAATTGGACAAAGAGCACAACAGGGCTAACTGAATCATGGAAAAGCATCAAACTTGTCTTGTTATTTATTATTTACTATTTAGGTGTCCGTACAGCTTTTATTTGCAAGATCTGACTGGGATTTTGTGTGATTTTTAAAGTGCGTTTAAACTTTTGCTAACCCTTTTTCTGACAGTCCGGCTTAGACTGGCTATAACTTTACTATAACGCAGCGCATTGCAGCGCAGTCTGCGCCATTTTCTTGGCAACATCTCAAGCTATGCAACGGTGTATAACACTTGTCAATTATCTTCAACAAATAAGTGAAAAGTCACTTTTTCTTGTACCTGACCGGGTGCGTTTAAACTTTTGCACCCCACTGTACGTGTTCATCATTTGTTTGGTGACTGATTGCGCGTCAGTCAGACGAGGCCAGCGTCGTTGAGGTTCTGTTCGTAAATCATGTCGATAGTGTTCGCTATAACTTTCTGCACCCTCTCTGTGTCGACGGCGCATGTTCGGTGTACGTAGATAACTCGCTTAGGATTGCGGTTGAGCTTGGTGAACTTGTGCTCGACCAACTTGGCCGCCGACTCGAAGTCATGCGCACCTGAATCAAAGTTGATTATTAGTGTCTGAAATTCTACAAAAATTTCTTGGCTGAAAAATTTGTGTCAGAGAATCGGAGGGGTGGAAAAATTATCTAACTGGTGAGGGGACCCTGGCAGGAGGGTTTGTGTGGCCTTCGTGTACGTATGTCGTGCCAGTCAGGGGATGTCAGAGGGTGAAGTGAACGTTAGGGGATTTAAAATTGCCAGGGGAAAGTCAGGGGAAACTTTAGATGCATAAAAGTTTGCATTAGTGAGATGTAGAAGCAGCAGTGCTAATAATTTAGTCAATATCAGTGCATTTTAGAAGGTTAATTTTTTAAAATTTTTTTGACCTGGTTGGGGATTGGCTCTTCAAACTACTAAAACTATAGTTCTACGTTCAGAATGCCTTTCAAACGCGTTTCTGAAGGCAAATTTTTCAAGATTTTCTGGCCCTGATTGGGCGCTAACAAACTACAGTAGGTGTGTGCATTGATAGCAACAGTTTTGGGTAAGAAAATTCAGATTAGAGAGAAGAATTTTGAAACTGTCACGGTTTTTTGGCTTTAGTCAGAGAACGTCAAGAGATTTTGGATCGCCAGAACGGCACGAACCCTAAAGTCCCGGACCTTATATGGCTTGTTTGAATAATCCCAAATAAAGCACTATTTCGGGCATCCGTTGGCATACCGTCACCTTGAATTTAAAGCGTGCGTTATAAAACCAAAACTGGGGTAACTGAATTTTCCTCTCTTCCAGGAAATTTTTTTGGAACGATTTTGCATAGAAATCACAAAAAATGCTTTAAATTAGAATTAGATGCATGAAGAATGCAAACAGATTTGCAAGAGATATCAACTCCCGTCAGACAAACTGCTTCTAACCCATATCCGGGAAGAGTGATGTTTTGTGTTTTACAGTAAAGGCGAGTTACCTACAGTACCTGTGTAGTCTTTGAAGAATACAGTAATCGGGACCTTTGTTAGTTTCTCATTGAAAAGATCGGTTTTGTTCAGGAACAGAATCATAGAGGTTCCGATGAACCACTTGTTGTTGCAGGTGTGGTTGAACAGACGTATTGACTCCTCCATACAATTCTGAAACTATGTTTTGTCTTTGACTCGAATATCTGAAAAAGACGACGCCCCCAGGAAACGATCATCTACTCTACCTTACTGTCATACATGGGCCGTGGGGGGATCGGGGGTTCACCCACCCGCGAACTTTTGTTCGATCCCAAACCACCCTCTTGAAGCAGACTTTTGTTCCTGGACCCACCCACCAAAATTGCCGCGATCCTCCCCAACTCGGTAGGTCCAGCTCAAAATTTTCTGATTTTTACTACCCCAACCCATTTTCTGTACGTACGTACTAATAGCAACGTTTTACTGCTGTTGACTGCAATGTTCGACTTAGATCTTGACTGCTGTATCTACTGTACATAAAAATTGCAATCTGAACCTATTATAAAGAGGCAGTCATGAAAAAGAGGAACCTCGGTCTGTACAGCTGGTTTTTCAAAATCGGCCCAGACAGCTGTAACTTTCAGGCATTGTAGACCACAACAAGTAATGAACATCCGATTCCGATCCGATTTGCGGGGGGCCTTACGGCCTGCGATCAGACTCGAGGTCCATTCCGCTACCCCCGTGGTTTCGTCATCTCGTACGTTTCGCTTCTATCACTGCCAGCCACTCTAGCCATGCTGTTGGGCGCCAGGCATACATGGGCCGGGGGGTAAGGGGGGTATACCCCTCCCCCTCGGCCGGCCATACCCCCCTCGGCCGGCCATACCACCCCCTCGGCCACCCACCCCCCCCGGAGGGAGGAAAATTTCACTTATTTAAGGCAAAATAGGCGTTTTTGCCCTTTTTTGGGGGAAACCCCCCCCCCCCCCCCCCCGAGGTCTCAACCCCCCACCCCCCTCCGGATTTTTCCGGCCCATGTACTTAAGAAAGTCCCTGGCGCGTTGACGTCATGGTGATGTCGGTTCCCAACCGCTTGGTCGGCCTGCGAGAGAGGCCCCCAGGCCTAGTCGGTTCCAGTGGACAACTCCTGACGTCATTGATCTTTCTCCAACGTTGTATGCTATTGGAGCGGCTTCGGTGCAATGGCAGATCCAGTCGGTTCCCATTTTACCTACTCGCTGTAACCAGCTTTCGGTGGCCTGGGTGGAGCGTTGCGCCGACGACCAACTCTTTGCAGCAAGAAACTTGCCGCGCCGAGAGGATGAACCACTACAACTGCTAGGGATGCATGCAGGGGCCGCCGTGACTCAGAGGCAGCGAGCTACCCACTGAGCCAATGACGCGGCAAGTAGTAATGAACATATTCACTATCCGATTTTCTCTAGCTGCCAAACAACCAAAATTACGGCCTTTCAAAAATGGTGTTTTTGATAGTTTTTGCCAATGAGGTCCCAACTTCAAAACGTCATAACTCCATTTGGAGTGGTTCAATTTTAATGTAGTATATCTTATTAAAGAGGTAATTGGACTCACTATCAGTTTTGCCAAAATGCCATTTTTCACCTTCAATGAAAGTAAAAATCTGCTAAATTTTAACCGGTTGTGCTGAGAAGTTGATCTCTGCAGAGGTTTTAATTCCATGCATCAAAGTCATGTCATGTCCATGTCTTTATACAAAGGAAAGAAAGGATTCTATGAAGGAGAGGAGAGGAGAGGAGAGGAGAGGAGAGGAGAGGCGAGGCGAGGCGAGGCGAGGCGAGGCGCTATGAAGGGATTCAAATTAGTCTGAAAATTTGGGGCAGTTCGTTTCAGTAGGGCATAAAACTCAGGGCCATAAAAGGCTAGCAAGCTAGGTAGGACTTGGCCAAAACAAACTTTTAAGAAACGATAATGATCATGTCATAAATTTTTGAATGGCCACCATCTGAACATATTCGGAAAAATTGAAAAAAGGCCAGGCGATTTTTACAGTCAAGCACTTAACGCCGTTTATGGCACCGACACCATATATATGGGTATATAAGGTGACGTACCAAAAAACCTTGATTTTAGCCAAAAGTCGGGCTTTTGGCTTACCACCCATCAGCCGCCCTCAGGTTCTCCTACCCCCCTCAGAAATTAAAAATTATAACCCCCCTGAGCCGAAGTGCTAGCCCATGTCTGCTACCCCAAACCCATTTTTTTCGGTTTAACCAGTAAAGTGCCCTACTTATCGGTACTTTTAACTTTTCGATCATACTAATTACACGGCGGCTATCATTGTTCGGCACCCTGAGTGCATGAAGAGGCAGCTGTTAATTAATGTCAGTCAGTCAGTCAGTCAGTCAGTCATACATAGGAACCATTATGTACGTGGCATACCGTAGCGGAATCCTCGGCCATCTTTTGGTCGTACTCGCTAAGCGATGCAATGAAAATTACTGCGTTAACGTTGTCGAAGCAATGGATCCACTTACGCCGTTGCGAGCGCTGTCCCCCGACATCGAACACTCTGAAACCTACGTACAGTATCTAGTTATTGTTGTACGGTAAGCAGTGCCCTACTGTCACTGACTGGCCAACCCTGCATTCTGCAACGTTTAAAATAGAGCCGATGGGGTTGGCTCTGCCGCTCACACCTCACGCTCATTGTACTCCTAATTTTTTGGAAGAATTTTGTGTAGAAAATACAGTATGGGCCAAAACAAATGTCTACCCCCTTTTTTCGAACTTTACTCAAACAATTCGTTCTCGGTAAAGAAAAAGTGGCTCGACCCAACTTTAAGGGGGTGTAGCTCCGGTTCTAGGGGCTCGCTGATGTTCGAACATGCACCGTTGGTGTTCTTTTGACATCTATTTTAGCATACTATTTGGATCATCGAAAAAAAATTGCTTGACGACCTTCCCTTATACTTAGGGATAGGGCCGTCCATAAACTTCGACGTTCGGAGAGGGGGTGGGGGTGGTTGGTTGGACGTCGGAAAGTGTCGCAGGGGGTGGAAGTTGGTATTAGAAACGTCCACGGTTTTAGGGCCTAAGAATATTTTATCCGCAGCTTTATATTACAAGGATAACTCAACCCAGTTCAAGTTTCCAACTGCAAAAATGGTAGTTGACGGTCAAAAAGTTTCCGTTTCATAGCTTCTACAGTACTACTGTATGTAAATTTTATTGTACATTTTTCAATGTCGGACACAGTACCACATTTAGTCAGGGGGAGGGTATCAGCCGAAAACGTCGTAGTTTTTAGGGGGGTGCTGAAAACGTCGATAAACGTCGGGAGGGGTGGTGGTGCTAAATTTTGAATTTTTGAACGTTGTAGTTTATGGACGGTCCCTAATAGCTAAGTTGACTCTCTCGCAAAATGCATGTTTGTTCATTACCAAAATCAGTGTTTCAAATATGATGGCAAATAATTTCAGGAACCAAGCAGAGTATCTTAACGAAGATTGCACCAATCTGTCAATAATTTAGTTGTCTTTCATTCATGTGCCGATCTGGCGTCTATCTGTGCAACGATGTATGCAGCTCTTCTACAGTTATTACTACGGTGCTCGGTTCTGTGTTGACGGCGCGATTCAGTCTGTGGTTGGTAGGCGTAGCATTAGACTCAGTCACGGTAGGGCGGTCGGTATGACTGGTTGCAGAACGGTTACCACCGCCTCTACCTTTTTTCCTACTGCTAGCCATATTTGGAACCACTTTCCTGCCGGTGTCTGTGACCTTGGTTTGAATGAGTTTAAGAGATTTGTAAGCAGTCTTTCATTCACGTTGTTATTGCGCGAACTGTCTGATACTTTTAACGTTCACAATTCAAAATTCTGCTGTCCGTTCATGTTTCGTAATTATTTCTAGTAGGTGGTTTTATGACTCCAACCGTTTACTGTGCGCTGCATGGTGTTGGTTATTAATCAGGTGTAAAAGTACAGTACATTCAAAAACTGTTCATTCAAATCGGTTGAGATTTGCAGTTGTCACAGTAAAAAATCGGTTGGGTTGTTTTTTTCGCACACGCTGTGAATGAGCTGAACATATTTTAACATATTTTACTGAAATATAAGCCAACAATACCTGGATTTTAGCAAAAATCTGACTTTTTAGCTTGCGTACCGTTCCCTCAAACCCCTCGGCTCAGCCGTCACTACTATCCCGCAATCCCCTTAGGATTTCAAAATTCTACCAACCCGTTAACCGGAAATGCTAGCCCATGTACTGAACAGGTGACCGGAATTCTCGCCCGGCGTGCGTTTAATTATGTAAGACCAGGCCAAAATCCTCGGCCCCTGCATATTTCCAGGCGGGGAGACTGGCCGATGTCGCATTTAGAAGGTTGGAGCATACCTGAAGTTTAGATCTTTAAGGTGAAAGCTGATTTCAGTGATACCTTGCGTCGGTACTCGACTGTGCAACAGGTCAGTCTGGGTAGGTTTGTAGTCGGCCCCACCTATCCTGTCCAGGTTGTCCAGAAAGCTGAAAACTCTCTATCGTGATTACATGACGCTGGTACAGTATACGTTGTTTGTACACCTGGGTGGGTTGAGAGTTGAAAAATGTACAGCGTTTTGAAGAAAAGAAACATTTACTCGAATTTCATTGTCGTTACATACAAGTTTGACTGAAAGTTCGAGTTTTGTATCCATGATAACACGAGAAGAAGCTAAGTATATCTGAAACCCTGTTAGGGGCCATACTTCCTATAACAAACAGTCAGGCACTTAACGCCATATGGTATCGCTACCGCAAGGTACCGGAACCATACGTATATGCGTTGTTAAGTGCCTGACTGTATAACACTCTGACACTTAAGCCATTTGTTTATGGTACTGGCACCATATACGTATGGTACCGGTACCGAGACTAGTGACACCATATATGGTACCCCACGTTCAGGGACTGTGGTGGCACCATACATGGTACCCCTACCCATGGCCATGGGTGTCGGTACCATACATGTAACAGGTCATCCGCCGATGGGGGGAGGGGGGTTGGGGGGGTCTGGCGCCGGCCGGGGGGGTCTGAGCCAAAATTTTGTGGGAGGGGGGTAGGCACTAAAAACGCTCAAAAATCGAGAAAAATCGCAATTTTTGGCTAAAAATTGCCAAAAATCGCTAATTTGGGCTGAAATACAGCTAAAAAGTGCTGTTTTGCAGGCGATTTTGGCAATTTTTGTGTGTGAAAGTGTAAAAAATTGCAAAAATTTGCTCGAAAATTTACTTGCCAGAAAAATCGGAGGGGGGGTCCCCATATGGGGGGGTCTGGCCTAAGTCGGGTGGGGGGCAGACCCCCCTGTTACATGTATGATGGTACCACTACAATAAATGGCACGAAATCTGAAGGCAGTTGGTACCATATACAGTCAGGCACTTAACCCCGTTTATGGTACCGACACCATATATATAGAACCCCCACCTTCGGGGCATGTGATGGTACCATATATGGTACCGGCACCATATATGGCACCCCTACCCATGACCATGGGTGCCGGTACCATATGGTACCATCACAGGCCCCGAAGGTGGGGGTACCATATATGGTACCACCACCCTAGGTACCGGTACCATATATGGTGCCGGCACCTTATATGGTGTCGGTACCATAAACAGCGTTAAGTACCTGACTGATATATGGTACCGGTACCAGTGCGAAGGTAGGGATACGCCACAGTGGCCGATCGTGGGGGTAGCATATACGTATGGTGCCAGTACCATAAAGAGCGTTAACTGCCTGACTGTACTATTTGGCGGCATCCGGCAACAAATATTCGGCTCTCCGTTCGAAAACCTGCTGCACGCCGGCGTCCAACCAGAGCATCTGAAGAGCATGCAGAAGCGACTGACCGAACGGCTGGCCCAAGTCACCCAGCTTCACCTCTTCATAAACACGTGCTACGTGCGTCTGAAAACTTTCTATAGCAGTCCCTTCCGAGTCTAATCACTATCTTTCTGATTAGCGCAGCTACAAATAACAACATGTGCTGTTGTTGCTTGGCAACCGGCGGCGACAAGACAAACTACGTACAGGACAGGGTGAATCACATCAGCGAGGAAACTGAATGAGGAACCAACCCAAGAAGTTTAAGAGCCAGTTTTTCTAAGAATCGACCTTTGCTCCTGACCCCTCCCGATAAAACTCCTCCAATTTCACTGAAATTCTGTATTTTAGTTTAATTTGACATAAGAAGACAACTTATAACCTTCCCGGCCAGCTCTCGGCTTATAACTCTTGAATTAACAAACGAAGAAACATGTGGATTGCATATTTAGAATCTCTTTCAAACCCTACTTCAACGGATTCTGGACAGAAATGTTTTTTCGAATGCCCTCTGGGCCCTATTAAGGATTTTTATTACACGAAAATGCAGCGCTATCTACATATTTGCTTTAGAACACAACGAAAATGGAAAATCGAAATGCACCAAAAATAGAGTTGGCCCTTGAAATTTGAAAATCGACAAAATTTCCCTAATATACGATTGCAGAGTAAACAACACTAGAGCAGAGAGCTAAGGTTGGGTAAAAAATTGAGTCTTATAAATGGCTGGGAAGGTGATAAATTGTCTATTTATGTCAAATTGAACCAAAGCACAAAATTTTAGCGAAATGTGTGACAAAAATTTGAGTTTTGCCCGAGAAGAGTCGATACCTAGAAAAACCGGCTCTAGAATCTGGTCGATAGCAAAATACTGTACTTTCCTAACGGCGCACTAGCCAAATATTTTAGCACCAATGTTGGTAATTTCAATTTGCGGTAGAATTGCCTGTTTACAGGCAATTCGTGTTGAAACAAGCGAACATTTGAAACAATATATTAGGTATCATATACCCGAAAATCAGTCAGTTCGGTGAACAGCTTTAGAATCACCTGTGTTACTTGCGCCAGTTGTTCGCCACACAAACAAACAGCGAGTGTGTACAGAAAGGCCCGAAATTTGAATTTTCTGATATGTTTGGGCATGTCTACATGTGTACATATCTAAGTCTTGCTGTACGTACATGTCTGTACGTACGTGTCTAGGTCGGCGCGCTGCTGTGGTGTAATTGCTGTGTCTCGGCGCTGAGCCAATATTGATTGCTCTTGGCTCAGACACACACCCGGCTGCAGAGGTGTGTGTGTGTTTTGGCGCGGCCGAACAGCAAGGCCTGGTGCTGTGTTTAAATTCAATCACTTTCCTCTCCGCGCGCACCTGCCTTGCGGTTCGGTCTGTCTGCGTCTCTAGGACAAGAGTGTTGTGTGGCCAACGCTTTGCTGTTTAGTTGGCAAGTGACGATTCCTTGTGTGCCCTGGCATAAAAGGATCGGGTTGCTGCATCGACTACTACACCGCGACTAGTAGTGCGATAGGAATTGCGACAAGGACCGATCCGGCCGTGGAAGAAACAACACAAGCAGACAACGACACAGTGGCGCGGGCAGAAACGAAACAGTGGCGACCGATGTGCAATTCGAGACCCAGCTGGACAGCCACCGCCAACAACAAAGACGATTCCCCGGGTGCTGCGCTCAGTGAGTCTGTTTGCTAAACCAGCTTCTTTCCATTGAGGACGGACGTGCGTGCGTGTCGTTTGCTCCGGACGGGGAGCGCCGTGTGTGTCGTGTGCAGCGGAGGCCGAGTGACGTGTGTTGCGTTCATTGACGGGGGAGCCTGCCGGACATCTCGTGCGTTGAATCGGGGACGCCTGGTTCGTTGACGACGGATAATCGGGGGCGTCTCGCTCGTTGATGAGGGACCACCTGCTCCGGCACCGCATCGACAAAACTACAGCGCTGCTTTTTCGATCATCCGGAACCGCATCGACAAACTAACGAACTCGCACCGGAAAGGGACCGTGCCTCTCACGGAAGGACTCGAGCATAGCGGCGGTGAAACACACCGCATTGTCGACTCAAAAGGAACGCTAGGACTCGACCCGTGCCTCGCCGCGGTGATAAACAACACCGCATAGTCGACTCAAACGGACCGACTGCAGCCAGCGGTGATAATAACACCGCATTCTCGACTCAAACGGAACCGTGCATCTCGGAGGCGGAATCGTGCACCCCGGAGGAGGAATCGCGCATCTCCAGGCTGGACCAAGTGCCCAGTCACTGACTACCGATGGCACAACCCGGACCTAGCAAACTACACCTGCCACCACCGGACCGATACTGGCACCATCCAGGAGAGTCGCCAGTACTGACGTGGCCGTTGTGGGAACGACTGTTCACCGATTTCCTCGAAGGAATCGATGAAACCAGACCGGCCGACGGCAAACTCAGTGATCAGGAAAAACGGAAGTTTCTGACGTCCTACATTGGAGCCGCCGCACTCTCGCAATTCTCCAGCCAGAGGGAATTCGCTAACAACCAGACTACCTACATGGAGTTCCTGGGAGCGGCGAGGAGGATTTTCTACCGCCCAACCAATGCAGTGAGGGCTCACTTCGATTTCCTGCAGAGGACTCAACATTCCGGTGAACCAGTTGCTGACTATCTGCGGGAGCTGCGCCTGCTGATACAACAATGCAGCTTCCCAGTCACTGACGGTGTCATCACGGAAGGAGACCTGACAGAATACCTGTTGGCCATTCAGTTGGTCAAAGGACTGAGTTGCCGGGATACGCAGGAGAAGTTGCTAAGCCAGAGGGCTGTCAACCTGGAGAGATTCGCGGAGGTCGCGCAAGCAGACGAGACGGCGCGCCAGGATGCTGCCAAATTGACAGGAAGTCGACCTGCGCAGATCGGTGCGGCCAGTCAGGGAAGGAATCAGCGTGGAGGATGGAGAGGACAGAGAGGAGGCAAAGGACGCCCCTACCAGCCCACCGCCGCGCCCAGAGGGAATTCCAACCCATCTGCCGGGAGGAAGTCGAGTGCAGCCGATGTCTGCACAGCTTGTGGCAGACATGGCCACAGAGCTAACGCCGAATCGTGCCAAGCGAAGGGACAGGAGTGCCACAAATGCAAAAAAGTGGGCCACTTCGCTAAGACGTGCCGGTCAGGAGGATCCAGCAACAAAAACCGGGCCATTCGAGTGAGGGACATCACCAATGGCAGAGGAGCCTACATTCGTGGTCTACAACAACCAGTACACTGTCAGGTGCTGATCACACCGGATAAGGACCAGAAGGGTCGTGCGCTGAGGATGTTGGTGGACACTGGCTCAGACGTTACTGGAATCACGGAATCCGAGTGGCGTAAGTGCTTTGGACGGACCGCAGTCAAGCCAGCCAGGAGACTCGCGAATTTCGACAACTCTACTATCGCTACCCGAGGGCAATTCAGGGCGCAGTTATCGTTACAAGGACGGTCGGTGACAGTGCCAGTGTATGTGTTTAACAACACATGTAACAACACACTGGGCATGGATGCGCTGCGTGCACTGGGAGGAGTGCAAATCGACTTGGATTCGAACAGCACCACTATCAAGGAGGACCCCAGATGCGCAACTGTGCAGAAACCTGACTCGGGAGCAGCCAGTCGAGTGATGAGGGAACAGCAGACGCCCAGTACGCTTCAACAGTCGCAGCCAGACGCGCTGGAGACCTGGAGGACTGCCGGACTGCTGCCACTGCTGGAGGAGTTGTCTAACCTGACGAAAAAGGAGGTCGGCACCTACCCAGATTTCAAACACAGGATTCGGCTCAAACCAGGCGCAAAGACGCCACCCAGACAGCCTGTGAGATCGATCCCAGTGCGCTTTGAGGAGAGAGCCAAAGAAGCCGTCGAGCTGATGGAACGCCAAGGTATCTGGGAGCGAGTTGAGCATGCCGATCGAGTACACGGCATGGTGGTCGTGGAGAAACCAGACGACCCCGGATCAGTCAGGATAACAAGCGATTTGAGTCCGCTCAACAAGGACATCGATCCAGTGCTGTACCCGCTGCCCAACATCCAGGATTTGCTGTATAACAGACTCAGTCAGGCGGAGGTCTTCAGCAAAATCGATCTGCTGAAGGGATACTTCAACGCAGAACTGGATGAGGACAGCCAGCTGCTCACAACGACTGCCACCCCATGGGGGTACTACGCTTACAAGAAACTCCCGATGGGACTGAGGGACAGTGCAGCAGTGTTCCAGAAACTGGTACACGAAACGCTGGAAGGTGTGCCAGGGTGTCAGCCATACATCGATGACATTTTGGTGTATGGAGCGAATCGAAAGGAGCACGATGACAGCCTGAAACGGGTGCTACAATGCTTAAACGAGAAGAATCTTCGCCTCAACCTAAGGAAGTGCGTCGTTGCTCAACCATCAGTGAAGTTCTTGGGCCATGTGATCTGCAAAGGATGTGTCAGGCCAGATCCCGACAAACTGGAGAGTCTGAGGCAGCTGGCACCACCCAAAAACGTCAAGGACGTGCAGAGTTTCTTGGGAGCCGTCAACTATTTAAGCAAGTTCGTGCCCTCACTGTGCGACAAGCTGGAGCCAATTCGAGCACTCACACGGGCTAACACGAAGTTCGTGTGGGGTCGGGAGACTCAGGAGGCGTTCGAACGAGTGAAACAGTTGCTTGGCGGACCGAAGGGGCTGCGCCTTAAGATGTTTCATCCCTTAAAGCAGACCTTTGTCACTACCGACGCATCTGGTTATGGCATTGGTGGGATGCTGTCTCAGGTGCATCACGGCCAGGAATTCCCAGTCGCGTTTGGACACCATACTCTGGACGCCACCAAGCGGAAGTGGGACACCACCGAAAAAGAGGCCTATGCGGCGATGTTTTTCTGCGAGTATTGGGAGAAATACTTGCTGGGCAGACACTTCACGCTTCGAACTGACCACCAAGCGCTACAAGCACTGCTACATCGACAAACCAATCAACGGAAATCGCAGAAGTTCGAACGTTGGGTGCACAGACTCAACGTGTTCGACTATGATGTGCAGTACTTGCCTGGCGACAACAACCACATGGCAGATGTCTTGTCGCGCCTGCAGACCGATTCTGCACCCAGTGGAGTGATTGGTTGCGTCAAGGAGTTGGGATTCTCAGCCGGAAGAATCGCCAAAGCTCTAAGGAACGACCCAGTGCTGAGCAAAGTCAAGCAGTATTGCCTGGAGGGTTGGCCAAACAGAGCCAAACTGCCCGGCCAATTTTGCAACTTGCCTTATCACAGGATGAAGGACGAGTTTTCGGTGGAGGACAAAACAGGACTGGTGTTGCGAAACAACAGCCAGATCGTCGTTCCAGGTCCACTCCGAAGAGAACTACTCAGCAAGGCCCACGAGGGACACCCAGGGATCGTTCGCTACAAACGCAAGCTCAGAGAAAGCTACTGGTGGCCGGGGATGGCTACAGAGAGCGAGGAGTTTGTACGCCACTGCAGTGCCTGCCTGGATTCCGCCAAGTCGCAGCCTAAGGTGCCCACACGAGGAGAGCATCTCTACACACCGGAAGAACCATGGGTAGAACTGTCCATGGACATCACAGGTCCGTTTGAGACAGCCCCAGCCCACAAGAAGTGCATAGTGGTGTTGCTGGACAACTACTCCAAGTATCCGGAAATCCTCTGCACCACTGATACGTCATCTAAGAAGATCATCCAGTGGTTGAAGCAGGTGTTTGCTAGGTACGGCAATCCTGCTAGGATTCTCACGGACAATGGACCACAGTTCGTCGGCCTGGAGTTTGAGGAATTCCTACAGGAGAGGGACATTTTCCACCAGAAGGCTCCTGTCTACACACCACAGCAGAACGCATTCGTGGAGGTGTTCAACCGGTACCTAAAACACCACATCCAAACCTTCACCAACACTCAGGAGTGGGAAGAAGGACTGACACAAATTCTGTGCCATTACCGAGCTACAGCTCAGGAGGGTGAGCGTGGGAGCCCCGCGGAAAAGCTGTTTGGACGCCGGCCGCGCCTTGCCTTTGAAGTTTGCCGTCAGTCACGCCCCAAAAAGGAGGAGAGGGAGGAGGACTTGGAAAGCGCTCGAAAAACGGTTGCTAACAGAACAAATTCGAGCAGGAACACCCAGGAAGGAGTCGAAAAGAAACCACCCTGGCGGCAGATGTACTACAAGGGACAACGCGTTCGGGTTAAGAGGAGCCACACTCCCAAAGGACAGTCGCCTTGGTCCCGGAAGTGCTACGTAGTGACGGCCGTTTTGGGCAGATACAACTACCGACTGTCAGACGGTCAGCTGTGGAACGCCAGGAATATGCAGCGTGTGCCGGACCGCCCAGCCAACCCCGAATTAGTGGAGATCGAGACCGGCCGGAGAGAGGTCGAAAACGAGCGCCAGCCAGCAGAGCGTCGCTACCCTCTCCGAGAACGAAGACCAGTAGATCGCTATGGGGACTGGGACTACAGCTAGAAGAAGACGACCCTCTTTTAAGAAGAAAAGGTGTTGATATGTTTGGGCATGTCTACATGTGTACATATCTAAGTCTTGCTGTACGTACATGTCTGTACGTACGTGTCTAGGTCGGCGCGCTGCTGTGGTGTAATTGCTGTGTCTCGGCGCTGAGCCAATATTGATTGCTCTTGGCTCAGACACACACCCGGCTGCAGAGGTGTGTGTGTGTTTTGGCGCGGCCGAACAGCAAGGCCTGGTGCTGTGTTTAAATTCAATCACTTTCCTCTCCGCGCGCACCTGCCTTGCGGTTCGGTCTGTCTGCGTCTCTAGGACAAGAGTGTTGTGTGGCCAACGCTTTGCTGTTTAGTTGGCAAGTGACGATTCCTTGTGTGCCCTGGCATAAAAGGATCGGGTTGCTGCATCGACTACTACACCGCGACTAGTAGTGCGATAGGAATTGCGACAAGGACCGATCCGGCCGTGGAAGAAACAACACAAGCAGACAACGACACAGTGGCGCGGGCAGAAACGAAACATTTTCCTCGGTCTTTCAATCAGAGACAGAATGGTTACTAGTTGACTTTATAGGACAGGAGAGGACAGATCACAGGTCAAAGTCGTATTACGCACCTGGTTATGCACGCGTTCTAGTGCCACATCGAGCTCGTGCATTGCGTCAAGCATTGCAGCCATTGACTCTATAGTGTTAGCGTAAATCACCGCTTTTCTGTGCTCAATCTCTGCTTCTGTGAAGCCGTTGTCTAGCAGAATTCTGAAATTGCTCTTTCTGTAATTCACCTAACCTAGTCTGGCAGGCAAGGCACTTGTCGCAATACACTGTGTGTATCATTCGTACATGAGGGAGGACACGAACGGCCATAGTCTAAGAGGTCAGCATACACATAAGTAGGGCCCGACCGGATACAAATTTCTACCGGATCCGGATCCGGATCCGGATACGCTAATATCCGGCCGGATCCGGATCCGGATATACCGGATATCATTGATCAACTTAAAATTTTTTAGAATGCAATAAACCACATATATACATTTCTTTGTTCTATAACAGTTGATTCAAAACATCAAATAATTGTAGTTCAAACTATGGTTGGATGATATCGGGGTTTTTGCGATGCATGTGATATTGCATATGAATATATGAATATATGCATGCAATTTCTAGTGTATCTATATTGATATTGCATATATCATATGCTTGCAAAAATGAGATATGTACATATTTTTTGCATATTTGCATATTTTATCACCGCGGCTAGAAATTGATAACTGGACGCTTTCCAAGCATTTTCGAGTTTGGTCGGAGTGTCTATGCAATCTTTAGCGTTTATTAGGCATACCTTTTTACAGATACAGACCTCATCGGGAAAAAGCAGAAGGGGAAACACAGTTTGGCATGACAGTTCAGCTCATTTCGTAATTTTTTAGATAAAAATGGTTGACATCACAGCCTTTTGGCTAAATTATTGTTTGCATGTTCAAATTTGTTCTCTCTAATGTGATGTGGTATACGTACTTAGCCGATCTTTTGGTAGACCTGTCCTAGTTTTACAAACTAACAAATTCAAATTTGAAAAATCTCAGTTGCGATTTCCATTCTTTGCGAGTTGAGTTTAGAGTCTCAAGCCATTCATCTTCATTCTGCAACTGAAAAGAGACGCTTTCATCTCTGTAAAGTAAAGATTTACAGTATAAACTTGCCTCAATAATTGTTACTTTTTTTATTTCAGATTTTTTTATTTTTAATTAAATGAAAAATTAGCAAAAACAAGGCGACTATCCTAAACATAGAAATCCAGTCTGCTTGGCTGTTTTGTGATGTTCATTGTATCACATTAGTATTATTATTTTTGTTAAGAGAAGAGTTTGTTGTCAATTTTGAACGTAAATATTTCAAGAACCCTTCATCGAATCTTTGCCAAATTTTGCAAGTTAACCAATCTTTATATGGACTTAAGAACCTTGCGGCCTAAACCACTACACCAACTGTGCCGGCACGCAAGTTATACTTGTTAAACAACAACATTTCTACATTTTCGGGCTTCAGAGAGGAGCGATCGCCTTCCGAAATCGAGCCAGCAGTCTTAAATGTTTGCTCGCTAGCTACCGTACCGATAGGAGCAATCAAATACTTCCTGGCAAGCTGCAAAACTGTTTTTAGAACCATACAACTGCGCAAATTTCTATCAAACATTCGGTCGAATGCAATATTTATGTTCAAAATACGTAAAAAATCACGTTTTCTCATCTGTGACTGATATCCGGCATATCCGGCAGGTAATATCCGGATCCGGTACCGGATCCGGATATGGCCATATCCGGCCGGATCCGGATCCGGATATCCGGTCGGGCCCTACACATAAGGAACCAATACTCTAAGTACCGGTACTAAACGTGATACCCCTACCATATGCCTCACTGGTAATCAACATTTTTTCTGGATGTACGTCCATGCATTTATAGATCTTCTGGAAAAACAGTCTAGAAAAGCGTGTGCATAAGAACATACCTCATTTGTTTCAAGATCGTGCTTTTGCCAGATGCGCTTGGACCTAAAAAATGGAGCTTACTTCAATTTAGAAACACAGTAGTAAACCATATGTAATTTACCATTCTCCAAAACAAAAAGCCATCCTTGCTCAAAACCTTGACGAAGGCCAAAACAAAACGTTATACCTAAGAGCAATAGCTTTACGATGACGCGCAGTTCTTCTCTTTGCTTCCGCAGATCATCGTCAATGTGTCTGTTCTGACTTTTTTCACGTCTCACCTGTTCGCTTTGACACAAACCCATTAGATTAGACAGACGCGTCGAGCTAATAGGTACGGCTGCGGCAGACTTCGAGCGAGATTATGCTTGCTGCGTAAAGCCACTTCAAATCGTGGCTCATTTCCTGCGCGCACCAACAAATATTGCCGTTGCTATAGTTCACCGCGCCTTTGCAGGAGCTTCGATCTGTGTTTTGTAATGATTTTGAAGCCTAATCACCACCGCCCGGCGATCGAGTGTTGTCGCAAATCAAAACAGCGCATATGAATAACGCTCGAAACACTGGGTGGTCCAGAAAGAGCTAAGCAAAACAATTCGACTACTCGACGTTCGTAATACATAGTATGTTGTCAAATAATTTAATAATAATAATAATATAATAATAATAATATAATTTAATATAATATAATATAATAATAATATTCAATAATAATATAATAAATAATAATAATAATAATAATATAATATTTTTTATTTAATTTAATACTCTCTCTCTCTCTCTCTCTCTCTCTCTCTCTCTCTCTCTCTCTCTCTCTCTCTCTCTCTCTCTCTCTCTCTCTCTCTCTCTCTCTCTCTCTCTCTCTCGACCCCAGAATTGAAACTTTGGGTTAGAGAGCTGTAGGTTCGTACACTAATACACACTTGTGAGGTGTCTTTCGGCCCCAAAGAATTAGTGGATTTGACGCTCCAATCCCGAGATACAGCCTTCTGAAAATCGGCCTGCTTAACTATGGGACCAAAATTTCAAACTCGAATTTCCTGACCTACCAGCTGGAGTTGGAAGATAAAAATTTGGGATTTGTAATAACTCATCAGCCCCTCAACTGTTAAATTCCCAAGTTTTGTTGACAACGCGTTAGAGCAAGTCCGGGGGAAACTGCGAATTCTGAGTCATCAGCGAATTTAAAAGAGTTGGACAGACGAAATTTGCAGAATTCCCAACCTCTGTTTGGGAATCAGCTAGAATTCGGGCTCACATAAAAACTGCGGGAATCCTAGCAAATTCCCAATGAGTCATCTGGGAATGTATGGGAATCAAGATTCGCTGGGAATTTAGCGGTAGTCGCCAAGGAGATACTCTTCCATGTCTCTTTTGCCGTAAATAATGTACAATTGTAGTAAATGCAGAAATTACCCGATTTTTTCATACTCGTGATCATCTCTACATACAAATACAGTGTTAGCCAAAAAAACACCCCCTGACGTTTTTTCGAGTTTTCCGCAGATGGCTGCCATCTCGTCAATTTTCAACAGACTGAAAAAAATTTAAAATGATTATTGTAATTTGTTTACAGTTTGTTTGCCTTCTAGCCTTCGGTAGCCCTGAGTTACGCCCTTCCGAAATAATCTGACAAGGATTTTCAGACGTAAAATTGAAACATAAATATTTCTCCAACCCTTCATCAGATATTTCCCGAATTTTGCATGTTAACTAATATGGACTAACTAATATATATGGACTTTAAGCCCTGAACAGGCCAGCTTTCTAGCACAGCCGGTTAAAATCTGGCGGATTTTTACTTTCAGTGAAGGTGAATAATTAGCATTCCCGAAAATGAGGGTGGCGCTCTCTCTGCCCAAAAGACGCACCTGTATAGCCTAATTTGGGTGTTGATTGTGTTACTTAGTTGAAGTGATTGTAATCCACGACCTCACAGTTCGTACAATCCTGCTTCCTTTACAAGAGACAACACCCTAATTATTGGAAATATAATTTTTCACTGTCACTGGAAGTAAAAATCAACCAAATTTTAACCGGCCGTGCTGGAATGCTGACCTCTTCAGGGTTTAAAGTCTATATAAAGAAGGATTGGCTAACCTTCAAAACTTGCGAAAGACGCAATCAACGATTCGTGAGGCATGCATAATTCGTGTCGGTTGCAGTTCACTTTGGAAGGGCACTCAGGGCTACAGAAGGCTACTAGACTAGGAGGACTTGCTCAAACCAAACTTTTAATACATACATTGTAATCATAATCTTTAGATTCAGTTGAAAATTGAAGGAAAGACGGCCATTATTCTGAACACTCGACAAAAGGTCGCCAGGCGGCCTTTATTGGCCAACTGTATATAGTTTTACTATACGACAATCGAGTGTTTCAGGGCTTCTTCATAGGAGGGCGGTGGAGGTAAGGAAAAAGCACGTCTTAAGTAGTCATTGTTGGCAGAACTGTGTAAAGATGGCAGAGGACAAGAGATTCGGTCTCCAAGGTTCAGTTGCTGTATTTGCTGAGTCCTGCGTTGTACATTTTCATTCTGGTCACTGCCTTTCTGAATAAATTCCAATTCAATTCAACACAGATTCATCAAAACAACTCTACCAGGTAGGCGTATCTTATGAGCAAACACACAGCACCGGTCGAGCAAATGATCAGCACAAATACAGCCATAAAAAAGATTACAGCCACGCTGTTAAAATAAGGCATCGCCTTTGACTGCAACTAAAAGTGAAAATAACACGCAGGACAGATTTAGAGAAGACACACCCGCCGCTTCTGCGCACACCACTCGCTGCCTACGTATTACACATGAAAAGGCCGAAAACTGGTTTTTTCTTCCATTTCATGCCAAAGCGACCTTGCTCTCAGCAATGCTTCCCGTCCCGTGCTTGGTGCAGGTCTCAAATTAGGGGTATTTGACGTTCGACGCGGCGGAAGCTCCAAGCTCCTGAGCACTTGATCTACGATGAATGACTGCTGCTTTGTTTTCTCACTTGTGTTCTGTACCGCCTGCTCATCACCCTTCTCACTCTTTGGGGAAGTCTGGATGTCTGGTCTGCACATACAGCCTACCCTACGTACGTAAGAAAACGGGAATTTACTTCAGTTTGAGCAGCCGCATATTTTAGCTTTCGGTCTCATTTGAAAGAGCGTGCCATGGCCGCTCCATTGGTTTGTGGCCGGCCAAAAAACAAACCACTCATTCAGTTACTATAAACGATTAAAATGAGCGGGTTCAGCGCACTGCTAGTTTCTCAAGTATCTTTTCAGATTTTTTAAATTTTTTTTCGCGATTTTACCCCAAATTCGGATTGGCAATCGTGTGCTAAGTTCATGCAAAGCTGGAGGGTGTCTCCCTCCAATAACCAGTATTCGGGAGCTGATTGCCGGCCATTCTTCCTTCTTTATTCGGAAACGCTGCTTAGGATTCTCTTGGTCCCTGTTCTTCCAGTATAGCATTCAGATATTTAATAATGGTTATTGGAGGCACCCCGAGCTTTCTGGAAACTTAGCAGACACTTTCCATTCCGAATTTGATGCAAAACCCACAAAAAGACGACGTTAAAAGCTGAAAAACAGGAGAAAATGGAAGTGTGCTGAACTCGCTCACTTTAGACTCCTACAGTGCCCGAGTAAGTGGTTTGTTTTTGACCGGGACCAACCAATCAATCGGCCATGCACAGGGAAAACAAGTTTGTTGACACCGTTAGCACGATACGTATACACGTGTCAACGCATCGTGTACGCACACCGTGTAAACCGTGTCAACGATATGTAAACACGCTGGAGTGCGTCTCAGTATTGACACCGTAAACACGATGCGTTAATACGTGTATACGTACCGTGTTTTCATATCGTGTTAACGCACCGTGCTAACCGCGTCAACGCAACGAACTAACTGTGTCAGCGGCTCCACTATTTCATACAGGTTTCTTTCGCTTATTCCTGGTCATGCTTATATAGCATTTCAGTGATAAAGGCCTTTTAGCTAGATGAGCAAATGTTTGGAATTAAACGAAGAAAATACTACAGCAGAGCATAGGATCAATAATCCTAGCCAGGGTGCCAGGCAAGTGATGGGAGCCGGTCAGCTAAACACGTGATATCGATATGTATACACGGTCCGTATACACGTGTCAACGATATGTATACACGGTCCGTTAACACGGCCTACCCAAGGGCGTGTTGATTGCGTTGTGTCTAGTGGGAATGACGACTCAGTCTTGGCTAGCGCTCTGTAGCCACCGTACAATCAACAAGCACTCCCCTCCTTGCCGTTCACTCGATACAAACAACCGCCTGCCTCCTCTTTTTCTCCTTTATCGCAACACCTCACTTAGCCAACAAAAAACAATTCAACTCTCAAAAGATAAACAAATTCGAAGTAATGCTAAACGACAGCATGGGAAATAGCGGTTAGTTTAAACTCAATAATCAAGTTAATACAGAACTTGACACTCCGGAAACCGAACGTGTCAACCAACAACTAAACGATCAAAACGTCCGCTTTGTTTTGACTGTGGCTGGTAGTGACACAAGAACGACGGCAACACTCCCAAAGCTCTAGCGGCTGCGTTGGAGGCATGACACGCCGTCTTGGAGACTACGACCGCCGACCACCTCGCTCGCTAAAACAAATTACGATACAGGAGTTGAATGGACGTCAATTAGTCTTCGGCCGGTCCTTCAAGTGGGACCATCAATTTAACAGCTCTTAGCAATGTTTTGCCCTTTGCCGTCTGTACATAAGCCGATCTACACCGTCCATCTTGACCAATTAGTAGTTTAACGATCTTAGCTAGCGGCCATTGGCCTCGGGGAGAGTGTTCTTTCAGGAGAACAATGGTACCGACGCGAGGGGGTTCACTGGCAGACCCATGTCCCCGTTTTGCCTGATTTTGGGCGTGAATTTCTCTCAAATTGAGTAAATACGAAGCCTGCCACTGTTTCCAGAAGTAATTGAGCGTTTTTTGCGATTTAGACCAAAATTCCGAAAACTGGGTGACTCGTTTCTGAGAAGCACTCGGCGGGTGATACTCAGGGTCTCGTTCGATCTCTGCGTTAGGCATTGAAAGGTCCGGGTTAACCCCCAACAGATGCGCTGGTGTGATCACCCTATCGAACGACTCGTCTAGCCCGATCAGAGGGCGAGAATTCAGCACCCCTTCAGTTTCCGTCACCACTGTCTGCAACTCTAGCAGATCAATTGACTTGTTGCCTAAAACTCGTTTTAGCGCTCGCTTTACTGACTGAATCAACCTTTCATAGAAACCGCCCATCCACGGGGACAGAGACGGGATAAAGCGCCACGTAATGCCTTTGTTGCAGACAAATTGCTGAATTTTGGTTTCGGATAACGCTTTACGATTCCACAGAAAGAAGAGCGAAGAATTAGCGAGTTTAAATTGCGCAGCGTTATCAGACAAGATAAAGCGTGGTATTCCTCTTCTAGCGCAGAATTTTTTAAAGGCAGAAAGAAACTCCTCTGCGCCACAATCGTTGACCACTTCTAGATGCACTGCTCTGGTTGACGCACAGGTAAACAGGCAAATCCAGACCTTGTAAGCTGAACTATCCAGTTTACTCCTACGAACGAGCAGTGGCCCCAAGTAATCAAGGCCTAGGGTCTGAAAAGGAATGTGCTTTGACACGCGAAACTTAGGCAATGGCGGAAAAGGTGGTGTGGCAAAGGTACCACCTCCTTGCCTTTTGCAGACTCTACATTGCCTCAGTACTGATCGTACATAGCGTCTACCCTGTGGGATCCAAAAATGGTAACGTAATTGGGCTAGTGTATGATTCGTTCCAGCGTGTAACAGGCGTTTGTGCACTGACAAAATAAACAGCTTAGACAGTAAATGGTTTTTGGGCAATAATTTTGGATGTTTCGCATCTAAATGGAGGCCCAACTGTTTGACCAGCGGTTTTTGTGCTGTCTGAGTACGCAGACAGGCAAGTTCCTCTGGGAAGGCCTCTGCTTGAGCCCATTTAACCCAACAGTCCGTTGCTTCTGCCACTTCAGAGCTTGACAAATTAGCAATATTACTTGATTTAGACTTGGATAATTTTGATACATGACTGCGTAATTTTCGGGTTGGCGCTCTTAGCGTTTTCCAAACTTTAGCGGCACGTAAAATCCAAGCAGTAACTCTGAAAAGCGTAGAGGCGCTCGAAAATCTAGCCAGTAAATTAGCGAAAGGAGGTTCGACTTTGTTCGCCAGAAGTATAGCCGACTCCTCTGGTTCGTTAAGAACAGCCGCTGACTCAAGTGGGGTGTTTGTCACGCAAACTTTTTCGGGCCAATTGTCTGGGTTTTGAATCAGCCACGAAGGACCCTCCCACCAAACAACATTATGATGAATGTGGGGGTGCAATTCTGGCTTAGTGGGGATATCCGCTGGATTTTGTTTGCCAGGGATCGAACGCAAAACCACTAAACAATATCCTGCGATTTCAGCAACCCGTGTAGACACCCACTTTGGCAGCACTTTATCGGTCGCTATCCAGGCTAAAGAGCATTCTGAGTCCGTCCAAAGGAACTGTTTATGGACTGAACAACGCAGCTGTTTGTGCACAAATTTGAGGGCACGGACACCCAACAAAATGCCAAGAAGTTCTAGACGCGGTAGAGTTACGGTTTTTACAGGCGCTAGTCGATTTTTTGCGAATATTAAGTGAGCAGTCGTCTTCTCTCCATTGGAGATGCGCAAGTACACTAAGGCACTGTAAGACCGTTTTGACGCGTCAGTGAAACAGTGGAGTTGTACATCACTGTCACTCGAAATTGGGCCGGTCACTCGCGGAATGGTAACTCTGGCCACTGTTAGCAGCATCTATGTATATTGCTTTTTCGCACCTGCGGTTCCACTCTGGCGGAAGTGCTGAGTCCCAAGTGAATTTCTCGAGCCACATTTCTTGTACTACTAGCTTGGCTGGAGCGACTAATGGACAAACCAAGCCTAGCGGATCGTACACTGAGGACAAACCGGACAGAAACTTCCGCTTAGTGAATGTTTGCTCAGTGGAGGCTGGATTTGGTACTACCACTGATAGCTCATCTGATGCCACATGCCAACGCATGCCTAACAACTTGACAACTGGTTGCAAGCACTTGTCACCTTCAACGATCTGAGCCATGAACTCTGTAGAATTAGACACCCACTCCCGGAGATTCATTCCGGCTAGTGAGAATAGATTTTTGGCCTGCTTGTAGAACTCTTTGCTGTCCTCTAAGCTATCTACTGACACCAGAACGTTGTCCACATAGATATTTTCTGCTATCTGACGGGACACTGGACATACCAGATCGGCACGGTTCAAATGATGCCTGATTGTAGCAGCTAACAAAAACGGACTGCAAACAAGCCCAAAGCTTACTCGAACAAAGCGAAAGGTTCGCAAGTTTGACTTAGAGGTCTGGGGATTGTGAATATCTTTCACCCAGAGAAAGCGCATCAGATCACGCAAATCTGGCTGTACCACTACTTGCAAGAACGCCTTCTCTATGTCAGAGAGAAGACCAACAGGTCTCAATCGAAAGCGCATTATGAGCCCACACAGGTCCTCCACCTGAACTGGACCACATACAGGTTTTCATTCAGACTATGTGTGTCATTGTTTGCCTTGCTGCTGGTATCATAGACAACACGCAATTTTGTAGTGGTACTTGAAGGCTTAATGACACAGTGGTGTGGGACATAGTACAATGGCCCCACCGGTGTCTGGTCATTATCGATTTCTTCGATAATTCCCAGTTGCAGGTAGTCAGGAAAGGTCTGGTCATACTGCTGTAAGATCTGTGTTGAACCTTGCAACCGGCTGATCAATGAGTGAAGCCGATTTAAGGCAACGAAATAGTTGTCCTGCAATAGGATTTCTGGAAATCGCTTTGGATAGGCCACCTGGTACCGATTCTCATTCGGCAGATACACAACAGATTGATTGAAGTCTTCTTGGACCTTTTCATCTGCATTCTGCTGGCCTGACTCTTTGATCCCGAATGCATCAAGCCGCCACAGTTTTTCAACAATCGTCTCTGCGGTATCTGGTGGACTTACGTGCACTGTGGCCACAACAGATTTATCTTGTTCACCTTTGTCAGACACATCCACCTTACCAGCTGGTATGTACCCCAACCTTGAACTACCAAGAAATAAATCGGGACTTAGATGAATTAGAGGCTCCATTGTGACGATTTTGAAGAAGTAATCGCCACCCAGCAGTACGTCTACCGGCGCTGACTCAAGGTCCGAGACAATCGGGTCAGCCAACTGGTAACGCACCAATTCCGGGTACACCACAGGATCAAGGGGTTGCCTGACTATAGGCTGAGTTATGTGGTCACACAATGTAGCCACAACTCTAATCTGAGTTTCGTCTTTCAGCTTCAAATCGAATTGGACTTGATGGGATTTGTAGGATCGCAATCGTTGTGCAAACCCTGCCACCCAGAAATCATCTCTGGCCAAATGTTTCAGTGAAAGCTTGTTGCTGACATGAGTTCTCAGGAAGGTTTTTTGACTTCCAGAGTCAAGCAGCAATCTCACTTGAACGTTTTCCCCAGTGACTGTACTGGAAATAGTGGCTGCAGCTGTAAGTAACAGCACCTGCTTATTGGATGTTGCAGCAGTAAGTACAGCTGCTTTCCCAGCCGCTGCTGCACTGTCTACTGCCTTGACTGCTGTCTCACCCCGGCTGGTCTGAGACGGAAACGCATCAGTGTTTACAGAACTGACTGTAGTTAACGATCTAGTAACGTTCTGTTTCTTGATCTCATATTGAGACTTTGACTTAGTATCGCTACCTTTGCAGCCAAATTTCACTGAACACAGCGATCTGTGATGATTTATTGACTGGCAATGGAAACACTTCCTCTGTTTATTTGGACAGTCTTTGTATGCATGGTCTGTATGCAAGCACTTGAAGCAGAGCTTATTAGCCTTGGCAAACTCATGCCTCTGTTTAGACGTGGCTAGAGAGGTACACTGATCCGGGAAATGTACTGCCTTGCAATACACACAATGGGGCTGACCCTTTGCCAACAATGAGTACATTGTGGCCTGAGGAGCAGCTGACTTAGAGACACATGATTTAGGGGTCGAATTAGGGCTAGCCAAGCTAAACTGCTTCACAAAACGAAGCATCTGGAGCTCTTTAAACAGAAACTCTCATAGGTACTGCAGGCGATTAGGTTCCTCCTCTACCTTCAGCGAGAACTCCTTGAGTAGACGAAGAGGCAACCTTTTTATCAGAGTGTATGCAAGAAATTTTTCTGCTGCGTCTGCCTGACCCAACTGCTCCAACCCTCTAACATGTTTCTCCAGTGTCATGTAGAAGGTCTGCAGAGCTTCAAATGAGTCGTCAATCGTCTTGATCTGCTCTAACGCATTGTAGTGTGCAGCAATTAAATCTGACTCATTGCCGTAGTGCTTTTTGAGGAGGTCAACTGCTTGGTCATAATATCTGTCTGTAGTAGGAAAGCCATCAATCAACTTGAGAGCCACCCCTTTTAAGACTGACTTCAAATACGAAAATTTTTGAGTTGCAGTCAATGCCGCATGATTGTCAACTGTTTCAGAGAAGCTGGACCAGAATGCCTTCCACTCAAAGGTATCGCCGTCAAAGGGCTTCAACTCGAGCTTAGGAAGTCGGACCGTACCCAATGACTTAGCAGTACCCAGCAAATTGGTTGCTACTAACTGGGTGGTCCTAGCAACTTCCTCTCTGTTTAGCTGCACCACCGAATGTGGTTGCCGTTCGAGCTCGGCTATTTTGTTTTGGCATTCCACTATCTGGTCCGAATACTTACTGTTCTGATAATCATACAGACTCTGGAAATGCTGAACCGCCCAGTCGAAGCGGTCCTGCGCACTCTTTAACTGTTCTGTGTGCTTAGTCTGTAGCTTATTTATGTGCTCATAGAATCGCCTTTCTGTCAGTTCCTGTTGTTTCTGGGACTCGCGTTGCAGCTGTGCAAATCTTTCATCAGTCCTCTGGAACTGTTGTTGCAGCATCAGAACTAACCCACTAAGCTCGGATTTGCTTTCAGCCTTTCCTTGCTTGTGGTCAGAATCTGGTGGATTGGCGATAGCTGATTTGGACTCAGCGATCTCTGGGATCGGGTCCGAAATAGTAACGGCAGCCTGAGAGGCGCTAGCTGCGTTGGACTCGACGATCATTGAGATCGGGTCCGATTTAGTAACGGCAGCATGAGAGGCGCTAGCTGCGTTGGACTCGACGATCACTGAGATCGGGTCCGATTTAGTAACGGCAGCCTGAGAGGCGCTAGCTGCTTTGGACTCAATGATCACTGGGATTGGGTCCGATTTAGTAGCAGTACCCTGAATTAACAGGTCTATCTGTCTGTATGCCTCATTTAGCTGTTGTAATAATTCAGATGACAATTTTTCGAAAGTCTGCTTTTGCTCATCCTCCTGCTCATCTGCCAACATAGGAGGCAATTCTTTTCTGAGGTCTGTTAACTGCACTCTACTTGACAGAATGTCCGTTTTTAAATCTAGGCACTTTTTTTGGAAGATCTCGCACACTAACAGTTTTTTGTCTGTACTGGCGTTTTGTTGCAATTCGTCTAACTCTTTTAGCATTCTCACGGCTTCTTGGGGCAGCAACTCACACTGCTGTTCGAGATTTCGACGACGACTACTCCTAGTTTGAACGGTATCGACTCTTGCTGCATCCATATCGCTTTATTTTTGAATTAGAATGGACTTAGAATTTTAGCGATGAGCTTTCAGCTTTCTTAAGCCTTCCCACCGCCCGAACGAATTAACACGTATTACTTGCGACGTTGAGGGTTGAGCCGACTCTTTTTGTTTTGAGCGCTGTTGTTGTGCGGCGCCATCACTGAAGTCCAATTGCGCTGGCTGGGCACCAAATGTTGATTGCGTTGTGTCTAGTGGGAATGACGACTCAGTCTTGGCTGGCGCTCTGTAGCCACCGTACAATCAACAAGCACTCCCCTCCTTGCCGTTCACTCGATACAAACAACCGCCTGCCTCCTCTTTTTCTCCTTTATCGCAACTAGGGATGCAACCGAATACAAAAATACCGAATACCGAATACCGAAGTGGATTTTCGGAACCGAATAATACCGAATTATACCGAATATTGATTATTCGCTGCGCGATTGCTAAAATATACTGTCTAACTACTATTTGTCATTTTTTGCTAAACTTTTTTATGCTAAAAAAGCTGTAAAATGACATATTCTTTGAATGCTATAGATTTATTCATGCCTAAAACTAAAACAAGCTCTATTTGGTCATTCTGCTGGCGGTAAATACAAAATTTCCGAAGAAATTTCAATTTCAATTTGTAATTTGAATAGGCGCGAGTTAGGTCACAAGTGTCCTAATTAATCATGTGAAGAAGTCACAGCACAAAGACACTTCCACGTATATATCTGCTATTATCCGCTCCATGGTGAAGATTTCATAAAAACACTTGTCCCTAAAGCCTGAGCCTAAGCCTGAAGCTAAGCCTAAGCTTAAAACTGAAGCTAAAAGGTTGGGTTTGACAGCGGGTTGGGCGAAAGGGCCTTCTCAATTATCTGGAATGTGGCGGATAACAGAAAGATATTTACGCGCGAATCACAAACGCATACAGAAAGTTGGAGGAAGGGAGCATCCATCCAGTACTACTGTACGCACCGGAGCTTAGGCATGCAACTTAGATTGGATGATTCGTTTGAAAAGATAGATGGGATTTGATACGTAGTATTTGGTAGATAAAACAAACGCTTAGGTTAAGAAGTGGAAAGCTAACAGCCAGCGTAGTCTACTGGGAACGGAAAAGGCCGAAATGTTGTTGTTTATTATTGTCAGTTAAACCTTAACCTTGAAGTTCGTTGACTTTTTGTATGAATAGTCATTGTTTGCCAAAATTTTAGCATAGTAAATGAACGGAGAGATGTAAAAGAAGAAATATCTCGGTGATTTCTGCACAAATTTAAGCAAAACAGTGCAATTTTAACGGTTTTACAATATTCGGTATTATTCGGTATTATTCGGTTTGAAAAATACCGAATTCGAATACCGAATTCGAATAGTACTAGTAACCGAATTATTCGGTTCATACCGAATAATACCGAACTTCGGTTGCATCCCTAATCGCAACACCTCACTTAGCCAACAAAAAACAATTCAACTCTCAAAAGATAAACAAATTCGAAGTAATGCTAAACGACAGCATGAGAAATAGCGGTTAGTTTAAACTCAATAATCAAGTTAATACAGAACTTGACAGCGTGTTAGCGGTATGTATACACGATGACATGACACGGTTAACACGCTCACAAGACACGGTTGACACGATGACATGACACGGTTAACACGCTCACAAGACACGGTTGACACGCTCTGCAAACACGTGTATACGGACCGTGTTAACCGTGTCAACAAAGTCGTTTTCCCTGTGATGGTGTCACCTTTCAAATGAAACAGAACGCTAAAAGAACCGTCTGCTCAAACTAAAGCTTGAAGTAAATTCCCGTTTTTTTGAACGACCTGTAGTGTTCTGGAAAGCTGAAGTTTTAACAGAGAGTAAGCAGTAAGCAAGCAGCCAAATTTTCATAGAACTATCTCATCATAACAGCATATTTGATCTGTCCGAACGAAAAGAACTGGAAGACATTTCTTGTGTACCGGTACTTTCTATTTTCGACACCGAATATTAGTTTCACTTCCATCGGACGCGTTCATGCGATTGCGTAGAAGAATCGTCTAACTCTGCTTTTAGCCACGCTTCCGGAACTGGCCCGACGTTGACAACTAGGTGATGGTAGAGTTTAGTGAGGTTCTTTGAAACCACCGTCCACTTAGAAGGAGAATTCAGACCATCCACTTTGTAGCGTTCAGAGGCCGAATCGATCAAACTGCAAAACGAGAAAGTTAATACAATACTTCATTGAGGTGAACTGCATAGCCGCGCGTAGTTGTCCTTAATTCTACAAAAACCTGCCAGGCTTCTATCAATTATTGAAATGTTGCCTTGCCACGCAAAGTAGAGATGTGCACGGGCCGGGCATGCCCGGCCCGGCCCGCGCCCGGCCCGGCCCGTGGGCCGGGCCGGGCATGCCCGTCAACGATTTTGGACGGGCCGGGCCGGGCCGGGCACCATTTTCAGGCCCCCCGGGCCGGGCCGGGCCCGATTTTGATGCCCGTCGGGCATATATAAAGAACACCAGAATACAAAAAAGAACACCTTGATTAGCTTAGCATTACCCCAAATGAATTCACCATATGCAGAATTATTTTAACAGTAATTTCAGCCTTGGTGCCGTTCGTACACAAGCCTTTACCCCACCTGCCGACGAACCTAATTTTAAGCCTCAATTTGGAGCTCAAGCTTAGATTCAAGTGCACACTTTGATTTATAGGGTTGAGCTTCTGCGTCTGGCTTTAAAAAGGGTGTCAACCACTGCCCTGGATATGTAATGTATGTACATTGTGTATGACATGACATCAATGACCCCAATAAACAATATATACCCCAACAAAAAACCCCAATATCAATTCCTGGAAAACAACCCAATACCAGTTCGCACTCTAATTAAAAGAAGGCATAAATTTAAAATTCGCTCTTTTAAAATGCCCATTTCCAAAGCTTAACAGAAATTTAGCTTTTAATCTGAAAATTCATGCGAAATTTCCGAAAATTTAGTAAGACAAAGCAAAATTAACGGGCCGGACAGGGCCGGGCCGGATTTTGGGCGGGCCGGGCCGGGCCGGGCACCATTTTCAGGCCCCCCGGGCCGGGCCGGGCCAGATTTTGATGCCCGCCGGGCATGGCGGGCCGGGCATGCCTCACCTGATCGGCCCGCCGGGCCGGGCCGGGCCGGAAAAAAGGTGCCCGTGCACATCTCTAACGCAAAGACACTATCTGACTGATAAAACCAGATAAAACCGATTCTTACCTGGCAATCAGTTTTTTGTGAGTTTTCCCCCGCTTTGCATGTCTGAGCATGGTGTAGCGACCAAATTCAGGCTCTGGCCTGCTGACATTCAAATTAGCAGCCAAGATGCGCTTGCCCATGTCGTCATCCTCGCCTCCCCAGCCCCAGTACTGATTTGAGAAGCCGTTCACTCTAACGAAATGCTTCATTTTCATAGCCAAAACTCCACCAACCAGGTAATCGTACATTGGACTGAAACGAAGAGTGTTGACGCGCGTTGCCAAATGACTGGGATTTTCTGCACATCCGTAAGATACTCGATCGTACTGAAAATGCATCTATCTTACAGAACAAAGCAAAAGAACAAGCGTTCATTTGCTTGTTTCATCATGGACAAGAGAAACATCACGGAACTTTAAGGGGCGTTGAAGTGACTTCAAACTGGAACATACATGTAGTTGGGGGGAATGGGGGGTATTTCCCCCCCAGGCCCGATTTTCGGAGAAAATTCCCCCCCCAGCCGGATTCTGGGGGGGAATTTTTTGAAACCCTATTTTGGGTTTGAAAACCTGCAAACAGGGTTCCAGAAGCCCTGATTAGGGTTTCAGTAATCCAAATTAGGGTTCCGGAGCCCTAGTTTGGGTTTCAAAAACCCTAAATAGGGTTCCAGAACCCTGTTTTGGGTTTCAAAAACCCTAAATAGGGTTCCGAAACCCTGTTTTGGGTTACTGAAACCCTAAATAGGGTTCCGGAACCCTAATTTGGATTACTGAAACCCTAATTTGGGTTTCTGAAACCCTAAATAGGGTTCCGGAACCCTAATTTGGGTTACTGAAACCCTAATTTCGGTTACTGAAACCCTAAATAGGGTTCCGGAACCCTAATTTGGGTTTCTGAAGCCCTAAATAGGGTTCCGGAACCCTAATTTGGGTTACTGAAACCCTAATTTCGGTTACTGAAACCCTAATTTGGGTTTCTGAAGCCCTAAATAGGGTTCCGGAACCCTAATTTGGGTTACTGAAACCCTAATTTCGGTTACTGAAACCCTAAATAGGGTTCCGGAACCCTATTTTGGGTTACTGAAACCCTAAATTGGGTTCCTGAAACCCTAAATAGGGTTACTGAAACCCTAATTTGGGTTACTGAAACCCTAAATAGGGTCCCGGAACCCTAATTTGGGTTTCTGAAGCCCTAAATAGGGTTCCGGAACCCTAATTTGGGTTACTGAAACCCTAATTTCGGTTACTGAAACCCTAAATAGGGTTCCGGAACCCTAATTTGGGTTCCTGAAACCCTAAATAGGGTTACTGAAACCCTAATTTGGGTTACTGAAACCCTAAATTGGGTTCCAGAACCCTAATTTGGGTTTCTGGAGTGCCGAAATAGGGTTCCGGAACCCTAATTTGGGTTACTGAAACCCTAAATAGGGTTCTAGAACCCTAATTTGGGTTTCTGGAGGCCCAAAATAGGGTTCCGGAACCCTAATTTGGGTTTAAAAATCTCTAAAGAAGGTTCCAGAAATGCATTTTAACTGTATTATGTCGAATAAAATGGGTTTTTTTGCACGTTTTAAAGCAAAATTAGCTTTTTTTGCACATTTTAAATTAAAAATAAGGTTTTTTCCACGTTTTACAGCAAAAATAGGGTTTTAAACGGAATTTTTGCACTTCAGACACGATTTTTACCTCATTTTTAGTCCTCAAAACCCTGTTTTGAGCCCAAAAAAAGGTCGCTGAAACCCACTTTTGGACACCAAAAAAAGGTCGCTGAAACCCCCTTTGGGCATAGCCCTGAAACCCTATTTTGGATCAGAAAAATTCCCCCCCCCCCCAGCCGAAAACCCAGCTACATGTATGAACTGGAATGTGAAAGCAAGGTACATTCATACTTGAGGAAACAAATCCACATCATGAAAAATAGCACATCTAACATTCAATGTTTGTTGAGCATAGAGAAATGCTGCATTCATAAGTCGAGCCTTGTTAAACAGACCGGTGCCTTGTTGTTCAACCACAATGAAGGTGTAGTCCAACAGTTGTCTTCTGAGAATTGGCGTTAAATAGACCAATAGCCGCAAGAGATGGGGCATCCGGTTACGATAGGGAACAATTATGGCTACTTTATGCAGTGGCACACACCATTTGGGATGCCAACTACCACCTAAAATTGGTAAAGTAATGACCGAAAGACCGGGTCGGTCGGTCGGTCGGTCGGTCGGTCGGTCGGTCGGTCGGTCGGTCGGTCGGTCGGTCGGTCGGTCGGTCGGTCGGTCGGTCGGTCGGTCGGTCGGTCGGTAGGACGGTCGGTCGGTCTGTGTGTCGGTCGGTCGGTCTGTCGGTCGGTCGGTCGGTCGGTCGGTCGGTCGGTCGGTCGGTCGGTCGGTCGGTCGGTCGGTCGGTCGGTCGGTCGGTCGGTCGGTCGGTCGGTCGGTCGGTCGGTCGGTCGGTTCACCTTTATTTCCACTTAGTTTGAAAGTAGAAAACAGTCTTTCAGCTTCATCTTTGAAGTCTACATCCAAGAAGCTAAGAATATCCTGGTCCAACTTGCCGGCCAGTAAGTAAGGAGCGTCTTTAGTGACGTCCGGGCATGGAGCGCAAGAACTCGGCTCAATGTTTGTGTTTTTATTCTTCGACACCGCCCACTGCTTGTTTTGGAAGACGATCAAAAAACAAATGGAAAGCACACTCAGCCCCAGATACAAGTTTCGGCCCCGTTTCATGTGAGATGCAAACAAACAAAATCGGTTTCCAGACGGATTGGCAAGACCAGTAGGACGAGCCGGCACGATTAGATGCCGGTTTTGGTTGGCAGTTTGACTGGTGCACGGAACAAGATGCGTCTGATTCTCGTGGCCTGTTGTTTACTACAATTTCTAACTGCGGTCAGTGTTTGTGAAAACAATCTTTTTTAAAATTCCTTTCTGTACGGTTATTCTAGGCCAAAGATTGCGACCCCGACCTTTGGTTTGATTGTGAGGACGATCATAACGACCTACAGGAGGCAACTTGTGGTTCGAAAATCGTTGCATACAGAAAATGCATGGAAAATCACTACGGGGTCACCGACAGGATACGACTGGATCGCGTTCATCCCGAACCAACGACCTTTCAGCGCAAACTTCTACGCTGTTTCGAAAGGTTTGTCAGTCACATCTTCCATTTGGGTTTATTCTGACTGTTTTGTACCATGTATGTAACCACCAGGGTGTGTAGGGTCAATATGCGGTGGAGGTAGGCAGGAAAAGTTAGAATCACAGCACTGTAAAGTAAACTCTTGATTGCATTACCAAATGGCATTAAATAAAAAATAGTGATTTCTGGGCCCGTTTCTTATTAGTGCTGGATCCGCTACTACCGAAGAGTGCTGAATATTGTGCACAGTTTCTATTTCGATCACCTTCGGCTACTACAATTTGGCGTTGCCGTGCGTATTTGGAGACAAGCCATTCCAAGCAACGTGTCCGCCGCCATTTTGAGAGGCGTCGGCCATCTTTAATTACCTTTTCTTGTTGTTGTCGAGCCGAGTAGCAAGTGTGCGGTCGTTCCGACTGTTCTGTCAGTAAAGTGTGAATAAACGGATAAAGCCAGTAAGCGTTGTGCTGTAATTCTGGTACCGACAATTCAACCTGTCACAGGCAGTTCGTAAGACTGTTCTTTATTATTATTACTCGCTCGCTCAACCATTAGTTATCGCTCGCTCCAGCTGGTAACCTCCCATAGTGGATGCCGCTGGGTTCTTCTTTCTTACGGTCGGTAACTTCCCATAGCGGATACCACTGCACTATTCTTTGTTTCTTTTCTGCCGTGTCTTCTCGCCGGCGTACCTATAACTAATTCGTTATTCTTTCAACTCAGTACCGTGCTAGCCACTGTGCTGCTGCCCGGTACCAACTACGACTATTCTACACAGCACTTTGCTAGCCATTGTGCTGCCCGGTACCTACTACGACTATTCTCTCCGTGCAGTTGTAGTCTAATCTACAATTGCCCGGAATTTCAACTCACCTCTGTCGTGTACATCCACTGTGGTCGCGCCATCACTACGATTTCATCTACCTAAAAAGTGGCGCAGTGCAATTGGAGGTTCCGAACCGAGATGCCGAATCGCAACAAGAAAAGCAAGAGTGGTCAGTATCAGCCAAAAAGCAGCTTATCCTCTCAACAGACCACCGAACGAGCGCCAGAAATAGAAGACTCTCTGCTCTCTCAAGAAAATGCCGTTGAAAAAGGAAAAAGAGGTAATCAGAAATTGCCCTTAAATCCTCTCAGCCGCAAAGGAAAGAGACAACAGAAGCAGTCTCAAAAACGGCCCTCTTCCGTGTCTACAGAGCAGCTTGCAGTCGGCGATGACTCACCACACCTTGATTTTTCCGATGATGACGCAATCACGACGGAAACTACGTCAGAGGCACCAATAAAAATTGTCGAAAGTAACGAGTTGGCCGATGCTTTCGGCCCATCTACGCGTGCGCAGCAGCGCCAATCGACTACTACCGAGAGTCTGTCGGCAGCCCAGCGACAGGCCGTTTTGACTGCCAATCAAGAAACAACGCTAATGCACAGAGTGGCCGCTCATGTGAACAAAAATCTGGGCGCGGTCATTCAGCAACAAGTCCGATTGCAAGTGCACGAAGAGTCTGACATGCTCCGAGAAGACATCAATCAGCAGACCGACAAACTCAGACAAGAGATGGAAGGAATTGAACAGAGAGTCGGTCAGATGTCTGGCCAAATATCGCAAGTTGCCGTCGGACAACAACAGCTAAAAAATGAAATGTCGGCCGGCCAAAAACAACTGAAAGATGAACTGAAAAACGAAATGTCGGCCGGACAGAAAGAATTGAAGGAGGAAATATCGGCCGGACAGCAACAAATTCTGGCTGCTTTGTCGGCACAGAATCCGGCCACCTCTACAGAAAAGACCGATGGAACGGCCGATGAGGAAAACGAAATGAGACGCAACGGTTTTGAGTTGGTGTCTAAACACCGCTCGGTCTACAATCGAACCGTTCCAAAGCAGAAAAAGAAGCCAACTTCGGCCGTCGAACCAACTACTTCTGAGTTGGAGCAGCAGTTGGCCGAATGTCATTCGAAGTGGGACAGACTGGTGGCTACAATAAGACAACTGACGGACAGAGTGAAATGGTACAACGAAAAATTGTACCAAGGCAAGTGTCGGGCGGCGGAGAAATTCGATTTTCCACTGCCGCCACTAATTCAATCGAAAGTTCCACCAGCTGACGTGGCTCAGGCACGTAAAGAGGTGATGGTCGACCGCGTTCGTTCCCTATCAGAGTGGCAGCTAGTTCTGACCACTGCTGCCACCTGGGCGTCCGAATTAGAAGAGGAAGTGCAAGACCGGAAACAACGTTACCGCAAGCAGAGTGGCGATTGCATGCAGGACCAATCTGAGCCCACGGCAATGGATGAAACGCCCATTATGACCAGGGACGAGGATAAAGCAGAAATTGCCAAGCATGCTGAACGGTTCAAATACCAAATGCGACAAGTTGAAGAGTTGAGCCTTAAAGTGGCTAGAATGGGCGCAGACGTACACAAGCGCAAGGTGGAAATTGCTCGAATGACTGGCTTAGAAGGAAATTTAGTGGCGAGTCAACCACTACAGATAGTCGAGCAGATCGCTAGAGGAAAGGCTGGTCTGCTATCCCAACGGAATCGTTCATTGTCTCAGTGGAAGGACGCCCTGAAAATGGCAGAAGACTGGGTGAACGGATTGAACCGAGAAGTGATCCAGTACGAACAAACTTATCAAAGTCAGAACAAATGGCTCAGTCCAGACACAGAGAAGAGAGTTCCGGTGGAACCGGAAAGAGTGCCAGAGTGCACTTTCCAGCCGGCACCCTCAGTCAACGAGTTCGTTCAGAACTGCTTTCCCAAAGTGTTCAACGGGGCACCGACTGGCAGCGTGAAGATTTTGCAGCGGCCGGACACTGCTCAGACAGTGACCGAGCATGCTGCCAATCCTACAGATGATGTGACCGTGGTTTTGCAGCGGCCGGACACTGCTCAGACAGTGACCGAGCATGTCGCCAATTCTACAGATGATGTAACCGTGATTCGCACTTCAGCTCAGATCGCTGCCGACCAAACGAAAAATCTGTCGGTACACTCAGAACAACTACGTCGTATGGCACAGCAGGCGAAAGAGTATGTGCAGAATCTGCCGGTGCGTCTTAGCGCCGCGGGGTTGCAAGCATTGCGAGATCGATGCTTGTCCCGGATTGACTACGTCTTGGATTTGGGTCAGATCGGACCAAACGACACGCTATACGACCTGCAAGAGCGTGTTGGATGGGAAGTGGCTCAGTATCAACGCAAAGCGGCGGAATCTGTTCACACTACTGCAGCCGAGTCTCGAAATCAAGTGTTTGACCCGGTACAGCACAGCAGCCAACAGACGGTACCATCTGGCAATCCATTCTCGCCGTCGGTTCAGCCTACGGTTGAGCCGTCATTCAACATTCCGCAGACGACCAGTTTTCCCACAACAACTCGGGATAATCCACCTACTCCCGAGGCGGAAACTCAACAGTACCGCGACGTGCTGGTACATATGGGGCAGCAATTGACACAAACCATGCAGATGGTGGGCCAAGTAGTGCACGCGATCTACCAGCACAATGAAGTGCAGAAAAAAGATCCAGCCTATCTTCGGCATTTTCATATGCCGAAATTCGATGTGAAGACTGACAATGTGCACGAGTTTTTCCTGAAGCTGGAGGATTTCTTTGCTACCTACCATGTCAACACGGACGAAGAAAAACTGACCATTCTCCGAAATGCCGTCCCGACTGGCTTCGTTATGCTGCAGTCGGCGCCGGCTATGTGCCAAGTCAACTTCGAAGCCATGAAACTGCATCTGACTGAGCGCTGTCATGCGTTAGTCGATGAGTCAACACAAAAGTATCAACTGATGACAATGAAGCAAGAACATCGCTCGGTGGTGGAATTCTGTGACGCACTTGAAAAGCAGGGTCAGCTGGCTTATCGTGGCCGGTTCAATCCACAGAATGATCAGTTCTTGGTGCTGACTCTGGTTCATGGTTTGCGTTCAGATTTGCGCACCAAAGCAGAAGAACATGACGTCATCAGTTCGGCTAATAATGACTTCTATCGTGCCCGAAATCAGTTGATCAAACTGGAACGAGTGGTCAATCAGGAACGTACAGATCGTAGCCGGTATAATCAATCTGTCAAACAACAACCGGCAATGCATCGACCTCGTTTTGACCGCATGGATCGTGATCGGGAGAGGAATGACAAAGCAGGGACAGAAAGAACGACCGCATCGATGAAAGCTATAGCTCCTCCCCCTCAACAACAAACTTCGCAGGAGTACACTAAAGGAGGTGTACTCCGTTGGCCTGCCGGTTTCCAACAGTGGACAGCCGACAATTGGAGAGAATGGGTGAAGAAGCACGAACCCAAACGCGAGAAGGCTCAGAATGAGCAGGAGTTCTTGAAAGCGAAACGTTTCTACGATCGGCTAGTCAGCAACTCGGTTCAAACCGACGAGCCACTGGCGCTGACTTTGGAGGATTTCGATGATTGGGCCGACCAACTGATGGAAATGGACGCTACAGCAGAGACTGTTAACGTCATAGCCCATGTAAACGTGGGTAGTTGTGGCAACGAATTGGCAGAGACCAAGAAAAACCAACTGCCACTGGTTCAATCGCTTCCGTATGCCCAAGTGAAGATCGGTGACAGTACCGTCGCTGCACTGATTGACTCCGGGTCAATGCTCAACATTTGCAATCAAGACGGTCTGATCTTAGCCTTAAACGATCAGACAAATAGACGAGCTTTCCGTGGTACCTCTCCCATGCCAACAATGCGTGTCTCAGGATTGACAGAAGGGACACGTGAACTGACTTCTGAAGTTACCATCCCTGTCACCTTCGGACGATACACACGTGAATTGCGTTTCGCGTACGACCCGCATGGCCGGTACCCGTTGTTGATCGGGATGCCCGGTTTGTCTACGTTTCCGGCACTGTTGCTAACCACTGTTCTCAAAAGAAAGATCAACACCACTGCTGAGTCAGTGCCGTCTAAGGACTGTGCAGTACAGGTAGATTTGCCGACGCAAGAAACAGCAGAAGAAACGGAGGCAGATACTGTGGTGCCACTGCGCTACAGTAGTCTGCCGGGACCTACAGAGCAATTGGACAGCGCGCCAGGCATTTTTAACATTGCCGACGCCGAACCGCTGCGTGTTAATCACGTAGTATGCGACGACTGCGACGTTCAGTTGGTGGCCAACGTGTCTACGGTATTGCCGCCAAATTCAGTAACGACTGTCATCGGTCGTACTGCTGAATTGTCAACGGATCATTCGGTTGCTTACTGCTTTAAGCCACCACAATCAACATTGCCAACGGGACTGTCTGTGCACTCAGCTGGAGATTTGGTCACAACTGACGCAACCCAGCTGATGTTGGTTAATCACTCAGAAGAGGAACGTCTTGTCGAGGAAGGAGAGTGTCTGGGTGTTTGGCAACGTCAGGATTTTCGTCCTACTGAGCCTCCGAAAGAGCCGGATAAACAACAGACACCCAACTACTATCGTGTCGTGAAAGATCCACAGGAGAGACGAGACAAGTTGGAACAACTAATCGAATTCGACGACTGTCCTCCTTACTTGCGCAAGCAACTGTTACAACTTTTACTTGAAAATGCCGAATCGTTCAGCATGACCAAAGAAGAGATTGGAGACTGCACCATTCAATACTTTGATATTGAAACGGGTGACAGTCAACCTGTCAGACAAAAATTGCGACGTCTACCATTCGCACTACGAGAGAAAGTAGAAGCTCAATTGGTCTCGTGGTTGGAGGCTGGTATCATTCGACCTTCAAAAGCACCGTGGGCATCCCCAGTAGTACCAGTCCTCAAGAAGAATGGAGATTTGAGACTCTGTATTGACTACAGAGAACTCAACAAGTTAACAAAGAAGAACAGTTTTCCTCTGCCAAGAATTGATGACTTAATTGATGCTGTCGGTACTGTCAAACCAACACTCTTCAGTAGCCTTGACTTGCGTTGGGGTTACAACAACACACACGTTCATCCAGACAGTATCGAAAAGACAGCCTTTGTGACGCACAAGGGACTATATGAATTCCAACGCCTGCCATTTGGTCTTACCAATGCGCCAGCATTCTTCCAAGAGTGTGCTCAAAAAATCGTTGGACACATCGATCCTTCCAGGGTGTTCGTCTACTTAGACGACATTCTGGTAATCTCTGCGACTTGGGACGAACATCATCGGTTGCTGGAGCGCGTCTTGCGTTCGCTCCATGCTGCCGGTTTCCTTCTCAACCCTTCAAAGTGCTCATTCTGCAAAACGGAAGTCCTGTTTTTGGGCTTTCGTATCAGCTCAAGTGGCATCACAACCGACCCGACCAAAATTTCCAAAGTGCGCGATTGGCCAGTGCCTACCAACGTCTCACAACTTCGCAGTTTCACTGGCTTTTGCAGTTATTTTCGACGTTTCATTCGTGGTTTTGCGCACATTGCTGCACCGCTCAACCAACTTACGAAGAAGGAAATTCCGTGGCAGTGGGGCGAAGAGCAACAGCAGGCAATGACCAAGCTCATTGAGCTACTCATCAATGCACCACTCTTGAAGTATCCGGACTTCACTCGCCCTTTTATTATCGAGTCAGACGCCTCAGGGTTGGCAATCGCAGCCATTCTAGCGCAAGAAAATGCAGATGGGAATCGTCAACCCATCGCTTATGCTAGCCGCACTCTACGTCCTAACGAGAAGAACTACAGCACCACCGATAAGGAGTGTTTGGCGTTGATTTATGGACTACAACAATTCCGCGTCTACGTCTACCACCATCAGGTTACTGTGATCACTGATCACAATGCCCTGAGTTTTCTACAGGAGAAGGACCTCATTGGTAGACCCTATCGTTGGGCACTGTTAATTCAGGACATTGCCCCCAACGTCGTTTATCGACCCGGGCGTTCAAACGCCGCGGCGGATGCGCTCAGTCGCATGCCACACGAACAACTTACTAGGAGGAACCTACATGCCATTTCTGACGTCAACTTGGACTCCGGTATTTCCTACAAACAACTGCTGTACCAACCACTTCCCACGGACGATGAGGTTCTCACCAATTGCTGTCTGGAGGACCAGCCAGCTAAGAAGGGGGCACAACAAGTGGAAGTGGTGGAAAAATTACCGCCCTCGTTTTTCGATTTTCCCCTTGACGATGACTGCCGTCAGTGGCCGAGTAAATACTGTTCGTGTATTTACCCGGCCTGTGAATCAAAATCGGTACCCAAGGAAACAGCACCGGTACCGACAACTCTACCTGCCGAAGTCAGCAACCTAGCCAAACAACATCAAGTGGCTGACGAACAGTGTGCAGCAATGGTGCAGTTCAAACTGCACCAGGAATTGCCTGAGAATGAAGAGTTGGCACACTGGGTACAGACCGATCAACATAAGTTTGTGGTCGTCGGAGATTTGTTGTGGTACGTACCGCCGGATGCCGCCAACCAAGAAGGCCTGCAGCGGTTGTGCTTGTACGTACCTACCGCGCTGCGCCCCCGACTACTGTATGACCACCATGGATCAGCCACTTCGGGCCACTTTGGCTACAACAAAACCTACAAGCGAATGCGGCGACTCTACTACTGGCCCAACATGTCACAGGAAGTGATGTCGCAGGTCAATGCCTGCCGACAATGCGCAGCTCGCAGGGGCCAAGGAATTAGAGCAAATCCACCGATGGGGCAAATGTCAATGCCTCAAGAAGCATTCGAACGAGTCTACATTGACGTGCTGCAGCTAAACAAGACAGACTCTGGTTTCTCCTTGGTGCTGGTGGCCATAGATGCGCTGACCAAATTCGCTATGGCCGCCCCTATCGGAGACAAGAGAGGTGCGACGGTAGCCAACGTACTGTCGCAGGAGATGTTTGCCAAATATGGATTCCCGGCCGAAATAGTCACGGACAACGGAACGGAATTTTGCAACAAATCCGTTGACAAAATGCTCCGTACTTTCAACATTCGGCATCGTGTAGTGCTACCTTACAGTCCACACTCGTGTGGGCTGGTGGAAAAATTGAACCGGACGTTGGCCGACATGCTCTCTAAGTTGGTCAACAAGAAAGCCACCAATTGGGACAAGCATCTGCCTTTTGTGGTGTTCGCGTACAACGTGACGCCGCAAAGTTCTACCGAAGTGGCGCCAGCTGAGTTAGTGTTAAATCACAACCCACGCCTGCCCTCCGTCGTTCCGGGAGCAGATGTGAAACCATATCCTTGGCTAGAAGCTAACGACTCTGAAAATCGAAAGGAGCGACAAGAACAAGTGATGAAGAGGGCACGTTTCCTTCTAAGACAAGCCATGGAAAGAACCAAACACCGATTCGATCGCTACCACGATGTGCACGCACCCCAGCTCAGAGTGGGAGACAGAGTGATGCGGTACAACCCGGGCATCAGAACCATGAAGCTGGCATTGCAATACACTGGTCCGTACGAAATCGTCGACTTACACGGACTGAGTGCGGTGATTGTGCCTGTCAACGAGCCAGATGCTCAACCCCGAAAAGTGCACATTTCGCAACTGTCACGCTGTCATCCAGAACTGTCTGACCGTGTGTTTTTGGGAATTGAGTCTGCGGAGCAATTGGCCCGGCCAGCTCCAGAAATACCTCTCAACCCTGAGCAGCCAGATGAAATGTCCTGGACTGCTGACGAATTTGAATTATAGCTGATTTTGTCTTGTATTTAGTATCATGCCATATGCTCTTCTGTTGTTATGATAGTGTGTTGCTTATTGTGTTAAAGTAGTGCGTTTCTGATTTCTTGTATGCCCTTTATGACGTGTTTCTCTTCTCTGTTATTGTATCTCTCGCCAATGCGTTGCATTGTGTTTTTGCCCTTTTTATTGACAACTGACGTATGTCTTTTCTGTTCAATGCTTGTTTGTCTGTTATGCAGCTATGTATTTCTTTACTTAAACTGCACTGTTCAATAGCTTCAGGACGACCAACCACAGCACCGATCCAACTACAGGATGCCCCTGCTCGCGGGAGCTCGCAGCCAAGAAGGGGGCGCTGCACAGTTTCTATTTCGATCACCTTCGGCTACTACAATTTGGCGTTGCCGTGCGTATTTGGAGACAAGCCATTCCAAGCAACGTGTCCGCCGCCATTTTGAGAGGCGTCGGCCATCTTTAATTACCTTTTCTTGTTGTTTGTCGAGCCGAGTAGCAAGTGTGCGGTCGTTCCGACTGTTCTGTCAGTAAAGTGTGAATAAACGGATAAAGCCAGTAAGCGTTGTGCTGTAATTCTGGTACCGACAATTCAACCTGTCGACAGGCAGTTCGTAAGACTGTTCTTTATTATTATTACTCGCTCGCTCAACCATTAGTTATCGCTCGCTCCAGCTGGTAACCTCCCATAGTGGATGCCGCTGGGTTCTTCTTTCTTGCGGTCGGTAACTTCCCATAGCGGATACCACTGCACTATTCTTTGTTTCTTTTCTGCCGTGTCTTCTCGCCGGCGTACCTATAACTAATTCGTTATTCTTTCAACTCAGTACCGTGCTAGCCACTGTGCTGCTGCCCGGTACCAACTACGACTATTCTACACAGCACTTTGCTAGCCATTGTGCTGCCCGGTACCTACTACGACTATTCTCTCCGTGCAGTTGTAGTCTAATCTACAATTGCCCGGAATTTCAACTCACCTCTGTCGTGTACATCCACTGTGGTCGCGCCATCACTACGATTTCATCTACCTAAAAAGTGGCGCAGTGCAATTGAGGTCGCAGTTGACTGTTCGGAAATCTCGCGGATTCGAGAACAGATCGAAGCTCCTTGTGAAGTCGAGGAAACTTCTCAATTTGCTGCCGACCCTTCAGACTCCTCTTGGATGGCGATGGAGATCCAACTGAAGAATGGCAAAACTGCAATCTTGGCGTTCCCTAAAGAGTCAGCAGATCGCAAGTCGACCGATGCCATCTTAGATGACTTGTTGGGCACGGACGAAGAGACACACGCAGACGCTAGTTCGTCCTCGCCGGCAGATGGGCAGAATAATCTCTGTGATGCGGCCAGTTCCTTCCTTATGGCTGGCATTTCTGGCTGTAGGGGGGCTAGCAGTGAGTGTGTTTTACTACTAGAGGTGAAACAATATATTGGTATTGGGTTTTTACTCCCCAATACTAAATAATATTTTAGACCAGGGATGTGAGGTGTGTTTTTTTCCGGTGTTTTTTCCGTTTTTTTTTTCGAAAAAAAAAACGGTTTTTTTCCTAAGGGTCGGAAAAAAACATAAATCGTGGAAAAAAACTCAAGCTAAAATAGCTAATTTATGTCATTTTTCAGTTAAAAAATGAACTTTTGCGATGTATAATAGGCCAGACTAACTCAAAACTCTTAGAAAAACAACAGAAAAGACCAAATTTGGCAATTTTAAACAAAAAGGCCAGCTGCTGTAAGAAAATTTACATATAGCGTTTATGAAGGCTCCTATCAGGCACTGTTTCATGCCTGTTTCGTGATTTATATCTATGTAAGACGGGTATTTCTGTTCTGAAAAGACTCAGGAAGGCGCTAGAAAGCGTTGCGTTAGGAATCATAAAACCAGGCTAGGGTACTCAGAACTTGAGCTAGAGTTTTTTCCGTGATTTTGGAAAAAAACCGAAAAAAAACTGAAAAAAAAACAGGTTTTTTTCGGAAAAATATACAACCCTGTTTTAGACTAGATATCTTGAAGATTTTTTGGCTTTTTGCAGATTTTAATTTAAAATTTGCAATTTAAAAAGGACTTTTCGTTTAATAACATGAGTCCACGTTACCATGATTAGAGACATATGGTATTATGGTATTATTATGGATCTGTGAAAACTGGCTTGATTTCTGATTTATGTTTTTTATGTAAAACGAAAGAACACATAGGAAAAGACGTTCTCTGTTCTGTTCGCATTGGTCAGAAATTAGTTGGATAGACCAAACAGAACACTAGTGTTTTTCCGTCAGAACGGCAAGACACTAAAATAACCTCTGGATATAAAGTACCTATGTAGGTTTTCTCTACATTCTGACATTTTGATTCACTTTTGCAGCACAAATTTTATACTGTATGAAAACAAAATTTTCTTATTAAAATAATTCTTTAGCTGGTTTCCATAGCTTCACGTTGTACTTTTGACTATGAAATAGATTTGGAAGGATTTTATGGCCTTCAAAATTAGCACTTAAAATTCCAATTTTTTGTACTAATTCTGAAAATATTGGGATATTGGAGTCTTCAGTATTGGGAAGTGGGGTTTTCCGATATTGTTTCATCTGTAGTGTTTACAGTATTTCTACTTTATGTACAGGTAGATGGTCAGTCTGCCGAGACAATGAAAGTACAGTAGGTTGCCCTAAAACTCTACATAGGATGAGGGAGTGCAGAAAGAAACCCAAAAAATGCTTAGAAATAAAAATAGCTGATTTGTAGGCAGTTTTAGCAGTTCTCCTGTCTTTGCTCTTTCTTTTTCTCATGTTGGTCATCCGCCGAACGGGAAAACGCAAAATATGGAAACTTTGAGCTACAAATCGTAAAGAATCGCTACATTTGTTGGACTCCAATGCAACTAAAATACGCCGTTTTGCAGGCGACGCCAGGAATTTTTGTGCTTTAGTTACGTTTAGTACTTTAAAAATGACAGCTTGCTGGGTGGGAATGGGGCGGTAATGGCCCTTTTGATAATGGCCAGAGCAATTCAAGATCATTTCTTCATTACATTGCATTTGCACCTGATCAGTTGTTTAGAAAAAGAAGGTAGCCGCAATTTGGACGCAGGATCATGTGCACTTTCCAGCGAAGACGCCACAATCCAGTTTGATGACAGGGTCAGACGTGCCTTGTTTGCAGCTGCAGGACGTAAAGGCTTCTTTTATACTACTATCAAAATGTTCTACGTACTCGATGTAAAAGTACGATTGCTTAGAATAGCAGCAACTGGTTTTGGTTTAACTTCACACATTATGTTCTCTGCAATAGCAACTGAGCTTTATTTCAAAACTTTAGCCATGCTTTTCGGTTCTGGATGAATATCCACGTTGAAGGGACCCTTATTTATCACCATTCAGATTTCCTTAGTCCCTTGCTTCGAAATCTGCCTTTCAGGCTCGCACTATCCTTTTTATTCGCCAACTCTCTGATCAGATTAATGTTCGCCTAACAAAAATCACAATTCATTTAGACGGCGGAAATGTGAAACAAGCGTCCATAAGCAACCAAGATCCACTCCTGTTCATACTGCAGAACGCTTTGATCGGCGCCGTTCGAGGTCTATTGTCTGACATACCTGCCTTTGCCAAATTAACCTATTGGTGATGTTGATACCTATGTAGTACATGTACGTGCGCATACGTATTCAAAATAAATATGCACTTGAATTAAAAGCATAGGCCGGCCATTGCTTAGCAGGCGGCAGGCAGGTCGGTTCTGGCACCAGGGGCTGTTTACGGTCAGCCAGTCTGGTCACTGATGGCGACAGACCGACTGACCCTAAGATAAGATCATTTGCAATAGATCTATTCGGTCTGGGTGTGCAGCATTGGTCTGCTCAGTACAGCAAAACTGTCATGTTTCTGCTCGGCCTTGTCTGGCTAATACTGTCGGTCTCTCGGGTAAAATCTCCATAAGTTTTGTAGTAGACGCCTTGTTATGTGTGTTCAGAGTGAAACAGGAAAATGCGACCCGAGTGTCTGGTTCGACTGCCCAACCGATCAAGAGCAACTTTTAACTTCCCAGAAGCCGTGTGGCGATGAGATCTCCGAATACAGACACTGCATGCAGAACGGCTATGGCGTAGACACTGTAAGACTCGACCGTCTGGTTCCGGAACCGAAACCCTTTGCGAGAACAATTCTAAGCTGCTTCAGAAGGTATGTCAGAATATACAGGGTGTGCCAAAAAAAAACAACCCAGCAGAGTTTTTGCTGTAGCAACCGCAAATCTCTACCGATTTGAATGAATCCTTTTTTAAATGAAAGATAAATAAATTCTCGAAAGACTGTTGTACCGTTTATTAAGATAGCCTGCTTAGTTCCTGAGATATTTGTCCTCAAAATCAAAACAGAGATTTTGGCAATGAACAAGAGTGATAAAGAACAACCCAGCAGATTTTTTACTTTTGCAACCATGAATCTGAACCGATTTGAATGAACCCTTTTTTGAATGAAAGACTGATAAATTCTTCAAAGATTGGTGCAATTTTTATTGAGATTCACAGTTTAGTTCTTGAGATTTTTGCCTGCGAAGTCGAAACAGATTTTGGCAAAGAACAAGAGCGATTCCGTTGCATTTCATAATAAAGCAGATTCCTACTGCTGGGGCTAATGATACATTAGTGTTGAAGTAAACCGAGTTTCTGTGTCACCTGTAAAGCCTCCAAGAGCCCTTAGCAGTAGCAGGAATCCGATTTATTACGAAGTGCAGTGGAATAATAGAAAATCGCTCATGTTCACTGCCAAAATCACTGTTTTGACTTTGAGAGCCAATATCTCAGGAACTAAGCAGAGTACATTAATGAAAATTTCAGCAATCTTTTAAGAATTTATTTATCTTTTATTTAAAAAAGGATTTATTCAAATCGGTTGAGATTTGCGGTTGCTACAGCGAAAAATCTGCTGGGTTGTTTTTTTTTGGCACACCCTGTAGTTATACAGTTATCGCCAAAAAAACCGCAATGAAAACGATTCGTCAGGCGAATCGTTGTGACGGTTCGTCAGTAGAGTTTAGTTTACGGTATTATGCAAGCCTGGGCCCCTCTCTACTCGGCCCAGTATCAGGTAGCTGTCAATTACGTACATAATTTCTTTCCTTTCTAGTAGTAGGTAGGAAGAAGAACTCGGCTAAAAACTATGTACAATCGCCCGACAATTATTAAATCCTATGCTAAGTAATGGATTTCCAATCCGCAAAGAATAACGTTGCGGTTCCTTCCAATCTCAATTTTTGGCATGAAAATGAACGGAAATCATCAACCTTTCGGAAAGTACGTAATCTCAATTGTCGGCATGAAAATGTACGGAAATCATCAACCTTTCACAAAGTAATCTCAATTGTCGACATGAAAATGAACGGAAATCATCAACCTTTCACAAAGTAATCTCAATTGTCGACATGAAAATGAACGGAAATCATCAACCTTTCACAAAGTAATCTCAATTGTCGACATGAAAATGTACGGAAATCTTCTTTCACAAAGTACGTGTAATCTCAATTGTCGGTATGAAAATGTACGGAAATCATCAACCTTTCACAAAGTAATCTCAATTGTCGACATGAAAATGAACGGAAATCATCAACCTTTCACAAAGTAATCTCAATTGTCGACATGAAAATGAACGGAAATCATCAACCTTTCACAAAGTAATCTCAATTGTCGACATGAAAATGTACGGAAATCTTCTTTCACAAAGTACGTGTAATCTCAATTGTCGGTATGAAATTGTACGGAAATCATCAACCTTTCACAAAGTAATCTCAATTGTCGGCATGAAAATGAACGGAAATCATCAACCTTTCACAAAGTAATCTCAATTGTCGACATGAAAATGTACGGAAATCTTCTTTCACAAAGTACGTGTAATCTCAATTGTCGGTATGAAAATGTACGGAAATCATCAACCTTTCACAAAGTAATCTCAATTGTCGACATGAAAATGAACGGAAATCATCAACCTTTCACAAAGTAATCTCAATTGTCGACATGAAAATGTACGGAAATCTTCTTTCACAAAGTACGTGTAATCTCAATTGTCGGTATGAAAATGTACGGAAATCATCAACCTTTCACAAAGTAATCTCAATTGTCGACATGAAAATGTACGGAAATCTTCTTTCACAAAGTACGTGTAATCTCAATTGTCGGTATGAAAATGTACGGAAATCATCAATCTTTCACAAAGTAATCTCAATTGTCGACATGAAAATGTATAAAATAGCAACCTAGTGGGGGAACACTACATCTAGTCCTAATATAGCGCCACTACCCTAGCAGCAAGAAGCGAAGCTAAATTTCTAAGCTCATAGCATGCAACTGGTCCAGTTCAACCAAGCCCCTCAATATCTTCCGGCCTTCCAAGTCCACATAGTCTTTGCACACAATATGGCCGCTCGACACGAAGCTAAACTTTGACAGGGTTTTGAAGGTAACCGGTGAAACGGCACAAGCGTGCACTCCACCCGCTTGGACTTGCGCCGCCTTTTCTATAGACAGTTTCCACAGTTTCGAGGCGATTCCACGACATCGGAAGTCCGGGTGCACAGCGGTGTAGTTGACTACAAACCAGTCTTTGATCTGAAAACACCAGGGGTGTTGCATTTGAAGCTAAAAACTTCTTGAACAGTATCTACAGGGTGTCTCAAAAAAAATGATCACATTTCTTTTTACTGCCATTTCCGCAAATTTTGAGCAAATAGGCTGAAATTTGGAACATAGGTGCCAAAATTCGGGGAATTTTATGTGTTAAAGATTGGTGCACTAGGCTTGACCATTTCCCGAGAAATTTCAAAAAAAAGCGAAATTTGGTAATTTCAATAGTAAAAGCCGGTCACCGAAAAAACGTGACATTTCATTATCGCCTAAACTCTAACGATAGCGTTGGAGTTCATGAGGCAACTTTTTACCCTGAATTTCTGCGTTTACACTCCAAATTTCATCCAATTCCGACAAAAACTACGAAAGATACAGGAAAAGAAATGTGATCATCTTTCGGTGACCGCTTTCACTATTGAAATTACCAAATTTCACTTTTTTTGAAATTTCTCGGGAATGAGTCAAGCCTAGTGCACCAAAGTTTAACACATAAAATTCCCCCAATTTTGGCACCTATGGCCCAAACTTCAGCCTATTTGGTCAAAATTTGCGGAAATGGCAGTAAAAAGAAATGTGATCATTTTTTCAGTGACCGCTTTCACTATTGAAATTACCAAATTTCACTTTTTTCAAATTTCTCGGGAATGAGTCAAGCCTAGTGCACCAAACTTTAACACATAAAATTCCCCGAATTTTGGCACCTAAGTTCCAAATTTCAGCCTATTTGCTCAAAATTTGCGGAAATGGCAGTAAAAAGAAATGTGATCATTTTTTTGAGACACCCTGTACTTCAGAGGTCATTGTGCTCTTCTTATGTACGTAGTAACCGCTATAGCTTGCTGATTTTAGCAATATTTCAGTCGAAATTTGCGATTTTTGGCGTGAACTTCCGATTTTTGTAGATTGTTCATACCCTCCCAGAGGTTTCAGTTAGAGAACGACCGGAATTCCGATTCCGATTCCGATTCCGATCGGAACTGGCAGTTCCGATTCCGATTCCGAACTCAGAGGTCTCGGAATTTTTCGGAACTTTTGCTAAATTGTTAGGAAATCAAACACCATTTCTTGCGTATTATTGCGTGTCTTCTTTGCTGTGCAATCGACAATCTGCATAGTTTAGTATAAACCCATAACCTACTGTAATCCCACTAAGTAAAAAATAAAAGTTAGCACCACTCCCTTTGTGGAAGCACTGAGTCTGAAGCACTCGGCAGTCTTCAAACGCCTAAAATATTTTGATCAAAGCCAGTGAATGGACGTTTAAAGTGGCAAATCACATTTCTGAAGATGACAGAAGTCACTTGAAGCCTGAAAACTAGAGTGCGAACAATACCTGAAAAACCCAATACCCCAATACCCAATACTTGCATAGCTGAGCCAAAAACTGCATTTCAGTGAAAAGGTACATTCCAGTGGTGTACACAGGATTTCTTTCACAGGGATTCAAATTTCGAAGAGACTTGGTTGGGCCTTTGTCCAACTAGGGCGAGATATTTTGAAAAATTAGCCTTTAAGAAAGCATTTAGAAGTCGTTCTGGAGGGTAAAATAAGCAGAAATTAACAGTTTTAGTCCATACATAATCTACTGTATTACAGTGTTTCTTATTTTCAACGGATTTTTTCTTCTTACTCAACCGGAAAGGGGTGTACCAGACCCGCACCCCTGGGTACAATACTAATACATTCTGTATCACTAAAATGAGAAATTTTAATTGAATCCAAACGTTTTTCTTAGATAAGAACAGAGAAATTGCACTAATTACTGGTGCACTAATTAGAAAAGCGATAAATAAAAAATCTTAGATAAGAACGGAGAAATTGCACTAATTACTGGTGTATTTAGTTTATTAACGCAAAAAACGGCTTTCTATACCTACTGTAGGTGTAATCATCCGTCAACCTTTTCGATTTTTTTTCAGGTCAGTTTTTCAGTTCAACAGCGATTTTAATAGGTCCTAATTAGTATTGGGGCATAAAAAAACCAACACCCAATACCAATACCTGGAAAACACCCCAATACACCCAATACCCAATACCAGTTCGCACTCTACTGAAAACGTTGAAAAATTGTTGTTTTTAAAGTATAATTTACGCGCTTTGAATTTTGCCTATTGATGGTTGGCGATTTTAATGCATTGTTATCGTTTGACATGGTGATTTGTACTGGATGTTTGCATGGAATGTAAAGATGGTTGCGTAAACACTGTTTCTTTGCCAAAAACAGGTTATTCCAAAATTTTAAGCCGATTTTCAAAAAAGTTCCGATTCCGAAAAATTCCGATTCGGAACTGTACTTGAGTTCCGATTCCGATTCCGATTCCGATCGGACCCAAAAATCCGGTTCCGGTCGTTCCCTAGTTTCAGTCAGTCCCCCTCCCCAACAAAGTCCTCTGTTATGTACCTGCTAATTCACCCAAATAATACTGGAAGGTCAGCTTACGTGAGGGTGTTTGCGTGCACTCATAGCTGCTAGCTGATCTGTGATTCTAACCAATTGGCACGAACGGTTAGGCATGATTCTTGTGTAGACAGGGTAGTTGCTAGCGAAACCGGTCTCTAGTTCCGTTCGTGACTCCATAGAATTGACGGTCGCTCCCACTAGATGGCCGTCCTTATTGAAAGCTCCTACTGAGATGTTCTCGTCTAATAAGGCCCACATCTCCAATACCGACAGCCATCGTGAAATCCTTCCTAATCGCAAGTGCTTGCTGAGTGGCTCGACGTCAAAGTAAAACGAATTGAACAGTTTCATTAGTGGCGGACCGTCCCGAACTGTCAGAATCCGGTAGTGCATTTCGCCCGTTTCACTCATTCCCAAATCTGCATATTTGCAAGAAAGTCAGCTTAAAGACGGGTTATCGCACGGATCTGACTCACATCAAAATAATGCTAAAATAGAGCTCAATCGAAGACCAATGGTGCATGCCCGGCCACTAACAATCCCCTGGAACCGGAACTACAGCCCCTCAAATCATACATGTCGCTGCGTTTTTCCGTCAGGGGGGACCTTTTTCAAATCCCAAATAGGGTTTCGGGACCAAGTCCAAAGTGGGTTTTGCGACCTTTATTGGGGTCCAAAGGTGGGTTTTGTCGACCTTTTTTGGGGGTAAAAAGTGGGTTTTATCGACCTTTTTTAGGTATTGTGGGGCGAAAAAATGGGTTTTATACCCTATTTGCACCGAAAAAGCGTTAAAAACGCGGTTTTTGCATTAAAAATACCTTAAAAACCCTGTTCAGGTTGAAGAAAATTCCTTTAAAACCATACATGGGCCGCGGAGGGGGTTGGGGGGTTTGCCCACCCCCCAACTTGGGCTTGACCCCCCAAACGACCCCACCCAACCACCTGAAGTCAACTTTTGTTCCTGACCCCACTAACCAAAATCGCCGCGACCCACAAACCGGCAGGCCCACCCCCAAATTCTCGGATTTGTTACTGCCCCCAACCCATTTTTCCGGCCCATGTATGTTTAAAACCCAACATTGGAGCTACCAATGCAATAAAAAGCTGTTTTGCGCTCAAAGTACGTATTGAATAAGAGTTTCAGCGATCAAATACAGCTTGAAATTGCGTTCTTTTACATTGAATGCAGTTCTTCAACCCGGTGTAGGGTTTCTAATCAACCTAAAAATCCTCTCTAGGCTTTATAACCAGTGCTAAACCCTGTTTAGGGTTTCAAAGTAACCTGAAAACCCTGTTTACGGTTTGAAAGTTACCTGAAAACTCGGTTTAGGGTTTCAAAGTAGCCTAATACCCTAATCAGCACAACTCAGACTTATATAGGATACAGAGCCATACAATTTGCTTCACCTATGCAATTTTTGCCGCTGATTACGAAAATAACATTTGTTTTTTCAATCTGACCGCTCCTGAGCTACTTATGTAGTTTTTGTGCCCTGGTACGCAGACAATAGTTATCTGTTAAATCTGGGCATATGTATTATCTGGGCATATGTGTTATCTGTCTGGTGCAGTTTTCTACGCTGATTCAGAATATCATCATATTTTTGCGCTAAAATCACTCACTCGTAATTATGGAATGGATCCCTGAAGGTTCATTACGAAACGTGCTGTGTGTCACAAGCCGTATCCTGTTTGTTTGTTTGTTTGTTTGTTTGTTTGTTTGTTCCACTGTCCTTTCGGACAGCTCAGGACACCCATCGCTCTTTTCAGAGCCCTTCAATGGGGTAGCCCTTTCTACAAACAACCCTCCCCTTTGCTGCTATTAGGTGCAACGGCTGCTATTAGGTGCAACGGCAGCGCCGGTTCGGTTCCCGTTTACCTACTGGCCATCACCGGCTTTTGGCGGTCTGGGTTGGGCTTTACATCGACTACTTCCAGTCGCTTCGACCGGTTTCGAACCCACAAACAACCGCTCTCACGGATGCCGGGGCCGCCGTGACACACGGGATAGCGTAAACTACTAATGGCCAAGACGCGACTAATGTTGAGAGAAACAAATGTTGAGCGTTCGTGTATCTCTGAAGGGAATCCCTTCTCAACCCAACCTATTTTGACTCGCTGAGTTCAATATTGATTGAGGAATACGGCTTGCGACAGCATGTTTCTCAATGAAACTTCAGAGGTCCATAACTTGTGTATGAGTGGTCGTAGCGCAAAATTTACGATAATATTCGGAATCAGCGGAGAAAACTGCATCAGGCAGATACCACTTTGAGCCCAGATTTAACAGATCACTTATTGTCTGAGTACCAGGGCATATAAGAAGAATATAAGTGGCGCAGAAGCGGTCAGATTGAAAAACAGATGTCGTTTTCGTATTCAGCGGCAAAAATTGCATTAGGTGAGGCAAATCGTTTGGCGCTGTACCCTACATATGTCTGAATTGAGTCACTTTTCAAACGAGCATGTTAAAACAAGTGCAGGCAGCCGTTTTCTTTGCAAATCATTAAGTGCTGGTTTTTCTAACACTCGACTTTTTCCGGACAAATTGTAAATCAACAAAAAGTTTCCTTAAGGGGCCGTCCATAAACTGCATATGACGTTGTTCAGAGAGGGGGTGGGGTTGTCGGTTCAACGGCGGAAAACGTCGCAGGGGGGTTGGTATCGAAAACGTCAACGTTTTCTTAGGCGCCTGCCTAGGAAGCTTTTGTCCGCAACTGTATTACAAGGAAAACTCAGCGCAGTTCATGTTTTCAATCCCCAAAGTGGTAGTTCACTGTCAAAAAGTTTCTTTTTCAAAGCTTCTACATTTTCTAATGTCTGACACAGAACAAAGTTTAGTCGGGGGTGGGTGTTGTCAGCAAAAACGTCGTAGTTTATTAGGGGGATTGCGCTGAAACGTCGAAAAACGTCAGGAGGGGTGGGGGTCCAAAATTTTGAATTTTTGAACGTCGTAGTTTATGGTAGTGTTTCCGAGTAAATTTATTTTGAAATTAAATAACTATTAAATTGCTTGCTCAGCCTTCAGAAGAAAATAACTTGCTATTAATTTGCTTGGTACCCCAATTCTGAAATTTAATTTGATACAAATTTGTTATTTGATATGAATTAAATATAAATTTGCTAAAATCAATACTAAATTCCTGAGAAAAACAGCTCAAAACCTGGGTCGAGTCAGTCCAAAATGAGTTGACCTTTCTTTTGATGGCGACAAATGGTCTACAAAATAGCATTTAATGAGATGATATCTTTGCTACAGGCATGAACAAGGTTATCTTTGGACTGAACTTGTTGTTTTGTAGCCAGACTTTGGTTTGTGAAGCTGCCAAACGAAGCAAATTTATATCAAATTCATATCAAATTTATATCAAATTTCTAGGCCAATTTTACGAAATTTAATATAATTTTAATATGTTTGACAGCCAACGTGAGAAATTTAATTTGTTATTAAATTGCTATTTATTTTGTGATTTTGGCCAAAACAATTTAATTTTGTTATTTAATTTTAATTTGATCGGAAACACTAGTTTATGGACGTTTAAACGTCTAAACGCCTTTAAAGTACGAAACGCGCCCAAACCGCCGCGCTGGATCTTTCCCCTGGCGACAAAAATCTACAAAAATGTAGTTAAAAAATTGAACTATTTTTGTCGCCGGCCTTTTTTAAGTTGAATATTCAACTTTCAATGGGAGCAATGTGCAAATGATATTGTTTTAGTGCGAAACGACAATTACAATGCAGCAAAGCGCTCAACCGGCAGAAAAATTGGCCGAAGCTCGCAAAAAATGTCCGTTGAGCAGAAAATCTTTTAACTACACGGAGCGACAGTTTTTCTACAGAAAAATCGCCTGGCAATCTTTTTCTACATGAGTATGAGAATCCACCTTTAGCAATTTTACCGACTGAAATTCTAAATATTGCAAAAAATTGCTGAAAAAATTACTTACCAGAAAACTCGGAGGGCAGGGTCGGAAAAGTCGTCTTGGAGGGGGTTCTGGTCAAAGTCATGCGGGGACAGACCCCCTGTTACATGTGTACGTTTGCTAAAATGGCAGCCAAATGAAAACGGTTAGTTAGAGAAAACAGGACGGGTGCGAATGCTCCAGACAGACACGACCATTGGAAAACAAAGTCGGTTAGGACATTAGGAGCTCTGTTGAGACTAGATAAATATTACACAGGTTGCGCCCTGTCGAAATCGCAATCAGGTTGTCTGTTCTCTGTACAAATCCCATGCTACACACAACGTTCTTTGAGAATACCAACAACCTGAATTAATTAACGATGTAACTACATATGTATTGTACATGTACGTATGTAGACCCAAAGCCTATCGCTTTGCCGTTCTCTAGGCGTTCTTAACAGTAATAGTAATTGCACTGTTGTATAGTTCTAGATAAAACCTGTTTTGTTCGAGTAAGTGGTTGCTATTATCCTTGGGTGACAGACCAAGCCCCAATTAGCAATACAGATGTCGCGTCGTTTGCTCAGATGTTGGCTCACTGCTTTGAGTCACGGCGCCCAGACATCCCCAGCGGTTGTGTGTGGGTTCGAAACCTGTCAAGGCGATGGGAAGTATATGTCACAACGCCAAGAGGCTGTACAAAAATTACGTCATCGGTTAGGGGCCAAACGATGACAACCGATGACAAGGGCGGAGGGGGGTTCGGCCAATGATGACGTCACTTTAGTGTAATAGGGAAATGTTGAGAAACTAGCCTTCAAAAATGTATTATAAGTTTAGGTTTGTTGCGTCATTAGAAATGTTTCTTTTGTACGTACTGAACCGTACGTAGTTCTCGCTCAAGTGATTTTGCAAGATTTTTCGGCGATTTTAGATCTCCCGAAACGGGCCAGGCTGTCCGGCGCAAAATGACATCCGGGCGGACTCGAAATCTAATGTTTCAGGCCAGGCCGTGAAAAGAGGCACGATGCACAGGGCTCTATTTAGACATCTTAGCAAAAAAAATTTTCTTTTCTCTTATTTTTGACAGGTTTTTTCTTTCTACCTCCACCAAAAAAGGTGTACCTACCTACCTACCTAAAGTCTGTTCAAAAATCTTTGGCGCTGGGTACATCCCGCAGTGTCCCGAATTTATGCGTGGTGTGAACCCCATACATGTATATATGGATCTGTTCCTCTCCTCAACGAGACTACTATACTGTTGTCGAAATTTGCATATTGAACTTCAGTTAGAAGCAAGAAGCCTGACAAAAAAATCGACTTTTTTGGCAAAGCACCAATTTTCATGGCGATACCAGATTCAGATTCCCCAGTCTTCAAGCATCTCAAAAATACTACCATATATGAGTCTACGATCAACCCTACCAAAGTTACACTCGATTTTCTATCGCCGACAAGCGGTCAAAATTTTGTTCTCCCATAGTTAAGCACAAAAATTCATTCAAGATCGAACACATGGGGGTTTTTTTCCTCCAATCAATTTCAGCTTCACGGTTCTATGTTATTTCGGACATGCTGAATCCAGCGGCCGCATTGGTTTTGCTCTACCACTTTGATTTCTGCTAGAAATTTGAACTTGAAGTTAGGGTGTCCACCCAAATTTCATGAACAGCCTTACCCAACGTATCTTGCGTGGCCCTGGTCCAAACCCCATACATGTATATATGGATCTGTTCCTCTCATGTTGTAACTTTTTGTCCTTTTTGGACTAGGAGTAGCCAACTGCTATAGAGCAGGAAGAGACACAAGGTCCGGCAGCCTCCTTAACAACAACCCTCCCCTTTTTGCTGTCGGTGGGTGCAAGACAGCTAAGGTTTGGTCCCCATTTGTCTACTTGCCATTGCTGACTTTCGACGGCCTGGGTTGGGCTTTTTGTCGACTACTTCCCATCGCCTCGACAGGTTTCGAACCCACAAACACACCGCTTCCACGGGTGCCGGGGCCGCCGTGACACACGGGATAGCGTAAACTACCCATGGCCAAGATCAACGATATTACTATACTGTTCTCGAAATTTGCATATTGTACTTTAGTTAGAAGAAAGAGGCCTGACAAAAAAATCGACTTTTTTGGCAAAGCGCCAATTTTCATGGCGATACCAGATTCAGATTCCCCAGTCTTCAAGCATCTCAAAAATACTACCATATATGGGTCTACGATCAACCCTACCAAAGTTACACTCGATTTTCTAACGCCGACAAGTGGTCAAAATTTTGCTCTCCCATAGTTAAGCACAAAAATTCATTCAAGATCGAACACATGGGGGTTTTTTTCCTCCAACCTATTTCAGCTTCACGGTTCTATATTATTTCGGACATGCTGAATCCAGCGGTCACACTGGTTTTGCTCTGCGACTTTGATTTTTGCTAGAAATTTGACCTCGAAGTTAGGGTGTCCACCTGAATTTCAGAAAGTGTTGTTGTCTTGTCGGCATTAGAAAATCGACTGTAACTCTGGTAGAGTTGATCGTAGACCCATATATAGTAGTTTTTTCGAGATGCCTGAAGGTTGAGGAATCCGAATCTGGTGTCGGCACAAAAATTGGCGCTTTGCCAAAAAAGTCGATTTTTTTGTCAGGCCCCTTTCTTCTAAGCAAAGTACAATATGCAAATTTCAAGAACAGTATAGTAATCTCGTTGATGACAGAAACAGATCCATATATACATGTATGGGGTTTTGACCAGGGCCACACAAGATACGTTAGGTAAGGCTTTTCATGAAATTCAGGTGTACACCCTAACTTCGAGGTCAAATTTCTAGCAAAAATCAAAGTCGAAGAGCAAAACCAATGCGACGGCTGGATTCAGCATGTCCGAAATAATATAGAACCGTGAAGCTGAAATTGGTTGGAAGAAAAAAACCCCCATGTGTTCGATCTTGAATGAATTTTTGTGCTTAACTATGGGAGAACAAAATTTTGACCGCTTGTCGGCGTTAGAAAATGGAGTGTAACTTTGGTAGGGTTGATCGTAGACCCATATATGGTAGTATTTTCGAGATGCCTGAAGGTTGGGCAATGCGAATCTGGTATCGGCAGAAAAATTGGCGCTTTGCCAAAAAAGTCGATTTTTTGTCAGGCTTCTTGCTTCTAACTGAAGTTCAATATGCAAATTTCGAGAACACTATAGTAATCTCGTTGATGAGAGGAACAGATCCATATATACATGTATCCGGTTGGCGTTGACCCTACTCCAATTGGAGTAGTTTCCTGACGGTAAGTAGTTTCCGACTTTGCAATTTCGAAAATGCTTTCCGCCCACCCCCCGCGCATTTGTGGGCTGGTACTAAATCCTTACCGTCACCACGCCCACTTGAACGCTTGCCAAACTGCACGGTTAGGAAGCAGTTAGGAGAAAGCACGGTTTGCCAAATGCACGGTTAGGAAGCGGTTAGGAGAAGCAACAAACATGTCCCGTCTAAAGTCGGAAATCTCGAAGTAAGGAACCGATTTAGTCAATCGATCGAGGCTCCGCCCCGTCAGAGGCTCCGAAAGCTTACCGTCGGACAAATTTGACGCCCACCGAAAGTCGTGTTTCTATCCGTCGCAAATTTGCTGCCGGTTAGCCACGGTTAGAAAATCCGACTTTAGACGGTCTGTCCTAAGGAGATATGGGGTTCACACCACGCATGAATTCGGGACACTGCCGGATGTACCCAGCGCCAAAGATTTTTGAACAGACTTTAGATTTTCGAATTTTTTCTTTGATTTTTTTTAAAAATAACGAACAATCTTCTAAAAACAAACTGTTTCTAAATATGGGAAAATCTAGAAGAATTAAGAAGAATAACTAGAAGACTCTAAGAACTATTGTCCCAAAATTTGTTCATTTCAATGCATGAACGTTTGCAAATTCCGGGGGGGGGTGGAAAAAGTGACGTCATTTTTTCGCTTTTAGAGGGGGGTTTGGAAAATAACAACAACAATAACAACACATATATTTGAAGGATTTTCGCAGTTAGACGCGGTCAAAGTCATAACTTCGGCAGCTCCTCTATATTCGGTAAAATTTTAGTCCTTAGACAGTTTAATTCGCCTGCACGCACTTCTGAAAAAACGATCGCCCTCAAATTACCAAAAATTAAATTTCGACTGCAAAAATAGAGCAGGAGCTAACTTAGTGAAACCGTAGACAAGATCTCCGACTTATGCAAGTGGTCTGTCCTAAGGAGTTTTCTGCCATTCTGTGTATATGAGGCGTTGAACTGGATTGCTAAGATTTGGCCGGAATAAAATAGTGACATCATAATAGTAGATCCAAATTTTGTTTAATTCGGTGCAAAATTGATGGGATGACAGTCGTTTGAGTTAGAAATTATTGGGAAAACTCGAAAAAAGGCCAGCTGGTAATTTTTGGAAACACTGTGTACAGTATGCACTACCAGTCAGAGAATGTTTGTTAAGAACTGTTTAAATGACAGGCCAGGATGCCAAACCGGAATCACAGTAGTGAAGGACATTCTGGGCATGTCCGAGCTTCTGCAGCAGGAGCACACGGTGAGATCAGTTGGAGTGCTGAAACTGGAAGCGGATGCAGCTTCTTGCGCCCGTCAACTTCTAACCAGTTCAAGAGTAACTGATTTCTTGGAACAGTGTCTGTCTTCTACCGTAAAGAGCTGGAAAATGCCTGACACTTGGCTACAACCAGCCAATCAGAAGCCACAACACCTCAACAACCCTCTGCAGTTCGTCAAAAACCATTACGACCTTTGGACAGACAAGTGTGTAAAGGCACTTTTCCTCTGTAACAGCCTTTCAACGAGTTTTCGTTGTTGCAGAGTGCTCGAGCTCTTGGCTACGATAAAAGACTCACAGCTTTGCAACACGGAAACAGCTAGAAGCTCTCTTTCCGAGTGTTTGCTGAGCCAGCTGGCACAGATGGAGGAAGACTTCCAAAACACACATTCGATCCGACTTCATAGAGCTCAGAAAGCCCGATTCTGCAAATCACAAGCAACTTGCCAAGCAAGGTACCTATAACAACTACCTTCGCACCGAACCTGATTTTGAACTCCAGCTAAAACCCTTTCAGCATGTCCGGTACCTGTCAACTGCAACATGATCAATCTGGGCTTACAGTGTGCCGATGTTTTCAACGTTTCCTGCGAGAAAATATGGACTTCGCAGTGCGCACTTACCTGCGATGCATCAGCAGAGCCAGTGGCATTCCACTGAACACCAACACCCGTCTTATCTCCAAAGAACTGTTAGGTGGTGCCCTGGCTACACAACTGTCTCTTTCTGTCAGCGCCTACTGCTCTGAAATGGCTAGTATCCAGTCACGGAAGGTCCATTCGCCCTGCGAGACGCCCGATCAGGTGGAGTTACTGGCATCCGATCTGCATGAGAACTCTGGGGTCTCCATGCATATCCAACTGACCAATGGTCGGGTTGGTGTGCTCAGTTTCCCGGCTGACTCCGCAAGTCCCAGTCCCAGTGCCGGCCAGGAACTGTGTCACACAGCTAACTCGTTCCTTCTGAGCGGTCTTTCCGGTTGCAGAACTTTGCTTCTTCATGCAGAAGGTTGGTTTCTTGCTTACCATCACACTAGAACAGTACATGTAGAAGTTTCAGGGCAAAAGTCTGAGCAAAACTTCAAAGATGCGAGCGCGTGCTTTCAGAATGCCAGACCGGCTAGAATTCTGTTTGATAGCAGAGCCAGACGTGCTCTCTTCTGCGCCGGTGGAAGTATAAGTCTTGCTTTGTCTATACGTAGATAGTGCAGGGGAAAAGGGGGTTTACGCCAGACCCGACTTCGAAGGATTTCCCCTAGCCTTCAGAAACGCATTTATGTATAACCATTGTTCTGAGCATAAAATAGAAAGTTTTAGTGCGAAATTATATTTTTTACAGATTTTTCTTCCTACTTCTACCGCAAAAGAGGTGTACCCACCCTACACTCATGAATACGCCACTGTGCAGTACTATTTACTGTATGTACATGTATGTGCATTTTAGACTGTGGCAACGTGAAACACGCTTCGATAAAAAATGACGACCCCCTGCAAATTATTACACAAGAAGCACTGCTGTCAGCAGTTCGAGCCTTGTTGTCAGGAGTGAACAAGTTTACCAAACTAACTTTCTGGTGAACGATGGTCTAAATAGTAGTATGTAATGTATTGTATACATAATTTGTTCACTGTTGCACTGTAAGTTGCCATTCAATTTTCCATTCTAATTTTAACTGCTACATAGCCCGCAAGCTATATACTGTACGTATGAGTCTGAGTGATTTTTAAACAGACACTTGAGAAATAAAAAGTTTTATACTTCTCATTGAAGTGAGGGAAAACGAGGAAAAATTCAATCTCTCAAAGAGGGCCTTGAAAGAATTGTCTATGAAATGGTTTAACGAGAATCATGATTACGTTTTGAAGGGATCAGGCTGTTTCACTGCACGTACAAAGCTGCAATATCAACAGACATGGGCAAAGGGTGAGCCCGCCGCTGGAGGAAGAATTTTGTATGGAAAATTATGACAAAAGTACTGTATGTCTAGATAGAAAAACAGGATCATCTTCGATGAAGAGGGACAGCCCGGGAAGTCAAAAAGGCACGACAATAAATCAAACTAGGATCAAATTATAAAAAAAAATTAAAAAAAAACAAAAACGGCGGGCGAAAGGCTTCGAATTATTTCATCCGTCTATAACATAGACAGCCTTTCGCCCGCCGTTTTTGTTTTTTTTAATTTTTTTTATAATTTGATCCTAGTTTGATTTATTGTCGTGCCTTTTTGACTTCCCGGGCTGTCCCTCTTCATCGAAGATGATCCTGTTTTTCTAATTTAATGTTTTGTCTTTACTTAATGCTTGTCATGTAGGCAAATAGCAAAGTAATAAACTAAATAAATAGGAAAGCAATACCATACAATGTAATATAAATACAGTATGTATACGTGTATATATGTTTTAGTGTGTTGTTCTCCATTTTGAACTTGGCCCAGTTGTCTTTATTATTCAGGATTATCCTGCTATTCTAGTTTCGTATTTGCTTGTTGTCATACATACTGTATATACGTATATAGCTGTGCAGTTATGCATGCAAATCGAAGTTTTAAGCATTCAAATAGCGTTTAAGAGCTAAAAACAAGTAAAAAAATGACAAGGGCTTATAAAAACATCGATTTGTCTTTAATATCAGCAGCGGAAACACCAAATTTGGTTACCAAAGGCCCTCTAGTGCATGTATCAGGGTTCGTGCGGCTTTTGCATAGCAAAATTCCCTGACCTTTCCCTGACTTGTCTATGACCAAAGTAAAAATTCCCTGACCAAACAGGGTGAGGAAAATGCAACCAATCTTAGCAAACTTTAAAAAATTGGCTTGTAAAACGCATTTAAACGGTACTCAGAGGGTAAATTTCCAGTTTAGTAATAGTATATAAAGTCAGAAGACCGATCTTCAAAAGGGTGTTCTGTAAAGTTCTGACACGACCATTTGACGGCAAGATGTTTCTGCTACTATCAAATTTTTCCCTGACCGGACACCAAATACCCTGACTTTACTATGACTGCCTGACTTTCCAGGTCCCGCACGAACCCTGTGTATGGTAACAGGTGGGGCTGGCGGTCTGCCCCCACCTGAAATAGGCCAGAGCCTCCGGATTAGGCCCCCCTCCCCCTCATTGGTAGCCCCCTCCACCACCGATTTTTCTGGCAAGTAATTTTCAGCAAATTCTTGTAATATTTAGCTGAATTTGAGCTCAAATTAATTAGCGATTTTTAACCAAAAAATTGCTTTTTCTTTGAGATTTTTCAGCGTTTTAGTACCCATCAAATCCCATCTCGATCTGTGGCATTTGGCCTCAGACCCCACAGCCGCCTACAGACCCCCAACCCCCCTCTCTTCTGTCGCCGAGGACCTGTTACATGTATGTGCAAATGAAATGATCAAAGAAATGATAAGGTTCAGTTTATTGGCATAGGTTCACAGGCACAGGTATTGGATCACAGGTTTCGCATAGGAGTATAAATTTTCCAATTTTCTGACCAGAATTAAAGATTCTCCAGTAGTTTTTTCAGTCTCTAAGTACATTCGTCTTTCCTCCTCGGAGGGACTGAAGATGTTTCGAACTGACCAAGTTATGCTTTCATTGTCCTAAAATAAAATTTAGTTTAAGTGTCCTTTGATTATTGTTTGTTAGGAACGGTCCATGAATGTGTTAACTTTTCTAACTCCTGGGAAAGTCACAATTTAGAATTGACTGTCAAAGTACCTATACTGTACGCATGTTTTTGTCAGAACAGAATAACCCTGAACTGAGCTGCCGGCCCGGCCCGTGCGAATATCAATTTAATTTTAATAACAATCAGCAAAGAGCAAAACGTAAAAAGCACCGTCAGTCACATCGGACCGCACTCCTGTTGTTTTCCTCTTCCGTATTTAAACACCGCCTGCCGATGCCGGCTCCTTTCCTCCAACGATCCTATTTGACGCCGACGGTCGCGTTTAGTTAGGTGAGTGTAACCTTTATGCCAGGTTTTTGCGTTTACGCCCTGTATAGGTAGGAAAGTCCCCTGCTAATACGACCTACGCTAATTCTTCCACCTTTTTCATTCTAGTTGGAATACATGGGCCGGCAAAATCCGGAGGGGGTCTGGAGACCTCGGGGGGCGGGGGTCGTCCCCAAAAAAGTCCAAAAAACCCCTATATTCCCTTAAATAAGCGAAAATTTTCTCCTTCCTGTAGGGGAGGGATGGGCGAGGGGGGTAAACTCCCCCTACCCCCGGCCCATGTATGCTAATTGGAGCTTAAATAATAATTGGCCAGTAAAATTGGATACAATCACACATGTAACAGCTCCGGGCCGACCTGGGGGAGGGGGTAGGGGGGTTTTCCTCATGAGGGGGTCCCAAATTTCAAAAAGCTCCAAAACGCCTGGAAATGCGTTTTTAGCACGTTTTTTCAGTAAGGACGCTAAAAATCACTATTTTAAGCTGCCAAATAGCGTTTTAGAGCTATAAACAAATGGCTTCCAAAAACACAGATTTCTCTTAAATATCAGTAGTGGTAACGCCAAATTCGGTCCCCTTAGGCTTTTCAAGCGAATTTTAGGCTAAAAATTAGTGATCTCTGAGCCAGTTTATTAGTACTGGGAGTCACTACTAGTACTTTCATTTTCGGGTCGGGGCGGTCCCTTAACCTGTCTCGGGGGGGTGAGGGGGGTTTGCCTTTTCAGCTAAGGGGGTAACCCCAAACCCCCTAGTACATGTATGTCAGTCAAGGGTGAAAATTCAGACTCGTTAAAAACTACAGTAGTTTTTCATACAGTTGAATTTCGAATAGACGATAAAACACGACTGTCTGAAATATGACAGACAGAACCAAAAAAAACAAAAAACTGAAAGAATAGGTGCCGGTCGTATATCAGAGGGCTTTGCTGCCTATATAGGGTCTAAACTAGAGTGCGAACTTGTATTGGGTATTGGGTGCATTGGGGTGTTTTTCAGGTATTGGTATTGGGTATTAGCAGACATGGGCAAAGGGGGCGGAGGGGGGTTGGCCCCTCAGGCTCTGACCTACCCCCCTCAGCCGGCCGCTACCCCCCTCAGAAATTTTTTGGAAGAATTTTTTATAGAAAATTATGATAAAAATATGCCTGGATTAGGTGTAAATGAGCTCAGAATAGCTTATTTTAACTTACTTTAATGAAAAATAAGCTAAAAAACCTTGATTTTAGCAAAAAATCGGACTTTTTAGCTTACCACCCCCTCAGGAGCTCCTACCCCCCTCAGGAATTGAAAATTCTACCCCCCCTTCAGCCGAAATGCTAGCCCATGTCTGGGTATTGGGTTTTTATGCCCCAATACCCAATACTAATTAGGACCTATAAAAATCGAAAAAATTAGCTGTTGAAAAACAACTGACCTGAAAAAATCGAAAATATTGACCGATAATTAGGTATAGAAAGCCGTTTTTGCGTTAATAAACTAAAGGTTAAGAATGTCATACTGTCCGCTTTTCTAAGTAGTACGCTAGTAATTAGTACAATTTCTCTGTTGTTATCTAAGATGAACGACTGTGGTTCAATTGAAATTTGTCATTTTTAGTGATACAGAATGTACAATGTATTATTAGTACTGTGCCCAGGGGGTGCGGGTCTGGTACACCCCCTTTCCGGTGGAGTACGAAAAGAAATCCGACGAAAATAAGAATCACTGTAATACAGTAGATCATGTATGGACTAAAACTGTTAATTTCTGCTTATTTTACCCTCCAAAACAGCTTCTAAATGCTTGCTTAAAAGGTAATTTTTCAAAATTTCTCGCCCTAGTTGGACAATTGCCAAACGAGGCCTCTTCGAAATTTTAATCCCTGTGAAAGACTGTGTACACCACTGGAATCTACTTGTTCACTGAAATGCAATTTTTGGCTCAGCAACGCAAGTATTGGGTATTGGGGTATTGGGGGGTCTCAGTTATTGGGATTGGGTATTGGGTTTTTCAGGTATTGTTCGCACTCTAGCCTAAACACTAAAAAACCAGGCGGAAAATAGTTAATTGTCATTGCCAACCGAGATCGGGCAGACATGTATAGTGGGGGGTCGGCGGAATCGGCCGATATGGTGTGCGTTGGACATCCCTATGGCCCGGGTTGGGGTCAGTTCGCCGCGACCGGTTCGCCGCGCCCGGTTTGCCGCGGCCGGTTTGCCGCGAACCAGTTCGCCGCAGGGTTATTCCGCCGCGGACCGGTTCGCCGCAGATAATAATTTTTAAATTCGGTTTAGCAAGCGTACTTGTACTGTCATAGCTTAGTATGCGAAGTAAATGTGGCATACATATTATGAACTCCGGCCCAGACATGGGCAAAGGGGGGGGGGGCTGAGGGGGGGTTGGCCCCCCATCAGGCTCTGATCTACCCCCATCAGCCGGCCGCTACCCCCCATCAGGAATTTTTGGGAAGAATTTTGTATAGAAAATTATGATAAAAATATACCTGGAATAGGCGTAAATGAGCTCAGAATAGCTAATTTTAACTTATTTTAATGAAAAAAAATAAGCCAAAAAACCCTGATTTTCGCCAAAAATCGGACATTTTTACTTACCACCCCCTCAGCCCCCCATCAGGCGCTCCTCCCCCCATCAGCCCCCATCAGGAATTGAAAATTCTACCCCCCATCAGCCGAAATGCTAGCCCATGTCTGCTCCGGCCAAAACTTATTATAAGGCTCTGCAATGCTACCTGGGTTTGAACTGGGCGAGGGGGCTTGGCTACAGAATGCCAAATTGAAAATGCCAAAAGGTAACGAAATGCAGCATGTACAAAATGTTTCGGTTACTTCAGTTGTTTTCGACGATTAAGAGCCAGTCTCTGATTCGATCGAGCCTTGGTATTCCAATTTTTTGTCGTACTAATAATAGCTGGGACTTAAAAATTGGGTCTTTTAGGTAACTTTTAGAGCAGATTAAGAATTTTTGGTCCAAAATAATTTTTTTTCGATCCCATTTGGCCAGCCCTAGCTCAACTGGAACCCCCCTACGCAGTTTTTTTATTTCATAATTTTGTAGCGCTATCGATTTGCTTTCCCCAATGGGTCTGGGGTTGTTCCCCAATCACCCAAAGTGGTGCGGCCTGGGTCCAAGTCCCGGGGATGGATGATTCTGGCTTTGCCGTTCTCCTTCAGTCTCCTTTATGGAGACGCCTGGAGTCGGCTTAAGGGGGTTACTTCAGCGCCCCAAAGTTCACCATCCCCGACCTGTGCATGTGGCGCTACCTGGGTGTCCTTTCTCAGGGATACCTGTGGCGTTTTCATGTGACAGACCTGGGATGGTGTTACAAATGAGGCCTCTGCTGAAGAAAGCCCCTCCAAGCCAAAATCAACAGAAGTGCCTCACCCCATGATGCAGGGACATTTTGATCCCCGAACGTCCCCTCCCTGCATCCTGCCTGCCCAACCCCTTCCCTCCATTATCTCCATTATTATTATTATTACTATCACTAAATCAAATTGTGCTAATTGCCAGTCCAGGGGAAAACCCATGCCTTGCCAGGCTTAAAATGGCCGCCAGTAAAGGCGTTAAAACTCGGGCGCGCAGGGCCAGTCCCCCGGCCGCCTTAAACCCTCTCTGACTGCGAACCTCAGAAACTCAGAAAACCGGCCGACACTTGGATCTTTGACCCCTGGAACCACTTTACGGCGACCCTCTCGTGTGGGAAGCTGGAATACCCGGACAATGAGCGAAACTGGATCTGCGCAAACCCTTGTTTACGAACTCTCCCGGCTAAACGTTGAAATATGCGGACTGCAAGAGATGCGATGGACAGGAGAAGGACAGACAAAAGTCGACAAGTACACCCTGTTATGGTCAGGACACCAATCAAGGAAGGAAAAAGGGGTTGGACTAGCGCTTACCGATCGATTTGCAAACTCTCTTACGGAAAAGGAGGCAGTGTCAGAGCGGATCATCACAGCCCGACTGCAGTTGACCAATGGCCATATGACAGTGGTAAACGTCTACGCGCCAACAAATGAAGCAGAAGACGAAGTGAAGGACTTGTTCTACACCCAGCTAAACACTGTGATGAGGAAAGTGAAACCGAATGATTTCTTGATCATCATGGGGGACTTCAATGCAGAACCAAGCGATGAAAGCAGACTGCACCCTACAATCATCGGCCAAAATCAATTCAGTAAAGGAAACGACAATGCCACAAGGATGCTCACCCTGCTGGCTGACTATGACCTGCGACTACCAGGAACCTTCTTCCCAAGGAAAACCATCCACCGACTAACCTGGAAAAGCCCTGATGGATCAGTACAGAAGGAGTTAGACCACCTAGCACTCAGAGCAAGAGACGCATCATCTATCACCAAGTACCGTGTGTACAGGAGTGCCGACATCAATTCCGACCACCACCTCGTTGCCATGACCCTTCAGTTGTCAACCAAGTCAATCTACAAGCCAAGACAGCCTGCAAGCTTCCAGAACATAAACTTTGCAAACCCAGAAACCCGGGACAAGTATATGGCAGAGCTTCACTCAAGGATAGCTTCACTGAGAGAAACTGAAAACATTGAAGAGAGCTGGACTGACCTGAAAAGAGCTTTTGTACATGCGGCCACCCAAGTAAACTCGAAGAGAGCACCTCGGAAAAGCTGGATTAGCGAAAGAGCCTGGAAATTAATAGAGGAAAGAAGAAACGCCAAGCTGAGGAATGACAGGGTTGAGTACAAACGGCTGAATACTGAGCGAAATCTGCAGCTAAGACAGGATAGAAACAACTACTGGACCAGAAAAGCAGAGAGATTGCAAGCAGCAGCCAGCCAGAACAATCAAGGCGAGATGTTTCGAGAACTACGGCTCATGACAAATGGAAGGCAATCAAAAGAGGAGGCGATAAAAGGCAAAGGAGGTGAAATCTTGAGAAAACCTGAAGAAATTACTAAACGCTGGAAAGAACACTTCGACACCTTACTAAACAGACCTGCCCCTGATCTACCAAGTGAACTAGATAGACAAACACCAGTCAAGGCGCCACAAGAAGAGGATGAAATAACAGATGCAGAGGTTAGACAAGCAGTAAAGCAAACCAAGTCTGGAAGAGCCCCAGGTGGAGACAAGATAACACCAGATATGTTACAGAGTGCACCAACAGTGACGATCCCTGAGCTTACCAAGTTTTTCAACAAGTGCTGGACAGCAGAAAAGATACCTACTGAGTGGAACAGAGGAATCATTATACCACTATGGAAAAAGAAAGGCTCCCCACTTGACTGCCAGAACTACAGAGGGATAACGTTGTTGTCTACCCCAAGCAAAGTATTTGCCAGAGTCATCCTAAACCGACTACTGCCTCACCTACTTAGGAAGAGACGAGAGCAACAAGCCGGCTTCACACCTGGAAAATCGACAGTGGACCAGATTTTTGCCTTGCGACAGATAATTGAGCTAGCCCGAGAATACCGACGACCCCTGTTTATTGCCTTCATTGATCTAAAACAAGCCTTTGACTCAGTCGACAGGAAGAGAATGTGGAGAATAATCGAACTGCTACAAATCCCGGCGAAACTCAAAAGAATCCTTATGACCATCTACAGCAAACCAGAGGCAACAGTCAAAGTGAGTGGAAGAGAATCACCTACCTTCGAACTACAAACTGGCGTCAGACAAGGATGTGTCCTAGCACCGGCCCTGTTTAATACAGTGATTGACTATGTAATGAACCAAAGCCAACCAGCCCTCTCTGGTTTTTGTATTGGAGAGTATTCAATTACGGACTTGGATTTTGCCGATGACATCGCGCTCCTAACAGACTCCTTGGAAGACCTGGAAATTGGACTCTACACAGTCAATGACGAGTTTGAAAAACTGGGCCTGAAGATTAACTGGCAAAAAACGGAACTACTAGCCCCAGACCACATGGACCGACCAGACGAACTGCGGATACATGGACAGAGCGTTAAGTTCACGGAAAAATTCAGATATCTTGGAGCAGAGTTGTCCAGTAACGGATCTTGCCAAGATGATGTCTGCCGAAGAATCGCAATCTGCCAAACCAAAATGAGCAACCTGACAAGACCGCTATGGCTGAGACGTGACATTAAGAGGTCCACAAAGATGAAGATGTACCAGGCGCTTATTTTGTCATCTCTCCTATATGCTGCAGAAACCTGGACAATGACCAAAGGACTTGAGAATCAGCTAAATGTTTTTGACAACCAAAGCCTCAGGAAAATTGAGCAAATCCAGTGGTTCCATTTCATCAGAAATGAAGAAGTGAGAAGACGGACTGGTCAGCCTCATGCCTCATTGCTAGCCAAACTTAGTCGACTGAGATGGTATGGTCATATCAAACGAATGAACCCAAACGCGCTGCCACACAAACTGCTTGAATTTCGCCCAAACAAACGAGAATGGAAAAGGCCGGCAGGGAGACCGCGAACCAGATGGAAAGACAATGTTCGTGACGATCTGAAAAACGAGAGCGCCGATCCACTGAACAGAGCCCAATGGCGAGACATGCTGAAAAAGATGAGGTTCCGCAACGCCCCATCTAGTGGGCAAGCGACTTAAGTCAAGTAAGTCATCGATTTGCTGCAGCTTGGTACAAAGCATCTACGAATTTACTTACTTACGCATTTACTTAAAAATTGGGGTAGCTTTTGGAGTACTTTAAGAATCAAAAAGAATTTCATTTTTGAGGAAAACAATTTTTTCGAACCCCTTTGTGCCCCCAGCCCCCTCCTAGCTCATCTGGAACCCCCTTAACCTTTCTTTTTATTTCAGAATAATATAGCGCTGTCAATTCCCTACGATTTGGTACAATACAAATTCCAATTTTTTAGTTTTTTATCTTTATAGCTATATTTCACCACATTGCTCCCCGCTCAGCCAGTGTGTTTCATAATATACAATGCATATCAGACCTAATGCGCACTCATTTTAGCCCAAATTTTGTCTTTCGGCATTTTGAACATTCAGCATTTCGCACCCATTCGGCATTTTTCATTTCGACATTTTGACCTTCGGACTTATGATCCATAAATATATAAATACATACGTCTACATACTACACATTACCACATTAACTTAACATACTAAGCTGCCACAATGCATGTACGCTTGGTAAACCGAATTTAAAAATTATTATCTGCGGCGAACCGGCCCGCGGCGGAATAACCCTGCGGCGAACTGGCTCGCGGCAAACCGGCCGCGGCAAACCGGGCGCGGCGAACCGGTCGCGGCGAACTGGGCGTCTCCCCTATGGCCCCAAAGTAAAACCCTAAAACAGTTCCGCCCAACTCCCTCTGGGTACCCAGCAATGGCCATCCATGGTTCTCTATGATGAAGGCCATTTTCCATAGTAAAACTCCAAAACACCCCCCACGGAAATGAACGTTTCTCTGGGGGGCGAGCAAACTCAGACCCGTGCTATGCAGCGTTCGAAAGCTCACATCATGGGCTTTCAGAATCTGTAATAAAATTTATGGTAATTTTTGTTGTTTCAAAAATAATCGATCCCGAAGTATCGATTTATCACGATTTTATCAGTTTTCAGCAGCCAAATATAATGGTTTGGCATGAAAATTTGATGAGCATACTAGGTTTTCTGACACGGCAAATTCAATGGCGTGATCCATTTGTGCATAGGATCATGTGATCAATCGATAGCCGGCAATGGCCATCCATGGTTCTCTCTGATGAGGGCCATTTTCCGTAGTAAAACTACAAAACACCCCTCACGGAAATGAAGGTTTCTCTGGGGGGCGAGCAAACTCAGACCCGTGCTATGCAGCGTTCGAAAGCTCACATCATGGGCTTTTAGAATCTGCAATAAAATTTATGGTGATTTTTGTTGTTTCAAAAATAATCGATCCCGAAGTATCGATTTATCACGATTTTATCAGTTTTCAGCAGCCAAATAAAAGGGTTTGGCATGAAAATTTAATGAGCATACTAGGTTTTCTGACACGGCAAATTCAATGGCGTGATCCATTTGTGCATAGGATCATGTGATCAATCGGTAATCAGTACTTGACCCATTATTGATGTTCTTGTTGTGCATCCAATGCAACCACACAGACCAGATGTTAAGAGATTTCTGGCATGCTGATTTCGATTTTGTTATCCATTAATAGCCATGATATCTGTGTCAATCAATATCTGATATCGATCGGCTATAAATTATCGATTTTTTGTTACACAACCGATACACCCAGACCAGATGATAGAGTTTTTCTCGCATATAGTATGGTATGTATAGTACATTAGTTCAGTTACACAGCATCATGTAAGTGTGGATGTAATTTGAGTTGTTCTTGAAGTGTGACAACTGTCCGGTTCTCGTGCACTGAAAACAGTTGGTAAGATACACACGCAGAAATAAGCTATGTGTGGTAGTAGTTCTATTTCCTTCATCGCATCTAGTCGAAGCGAAAGGTCGTTTGCTTGCAGACATTTGTAGTTATGGGCTCGTTGTCTGAAATCAAATGTAGTGAGTTGTGTGTCAGAAAACCTAGCATGCTCATCAAATTTTCATGCCAAACCATTTTATTTGGCTGCTGAAAACTGATAAAATCGTGATTAATGGATACTTTGGGATCGATTATTTTTGAAACAACAAAAATCACCATAAATTTTATTACAGATTCTGAAAGCCCATGATGTGAGCTTTCGAACGCTGCATAGCACGGGTCTGAGTTTGCTCGCCCCCCAGAAAAAAGGTCATTTCTGTGGGGGGTGTTTTGGAGTTTTACTACGGAAAATCGCCCTTATCAGAGAGAACCATGGATGGCCATTGCTGGCTATCGATTGATCACATGATCCTATGCACAAATGGATCACGCCATTGAATTTGCCGTGTCAGAAAACCTAGTATGCTCATCAAATTTTCATGCCAAACCATTTTATTTGGCTGCTGAAAACTGATAAAATCGTGATAAATCGATACTTCGGGATCGATTATTTTTGAAACAACAAAAATCACTATAAATTTTATTACAGATTCTGAAAGTCCATGATGTGAGCTTTCGAACGCTGCATAGCACGGGTCTGAGTTTGCTCGCCCCCCCAGAGAAACGTTCATTTCCGTGAGGGGTGCTTTGGAGTTTTACTACGGAAAATGGCCCTCATCAGAGAGAACCATGGATGGCCATTGCTGGCTATCGATTGATCACATGATCCTATGCACAAATGGATCACGCAATTGAATTTGCCGTGTCAAAAAACCTAGTATGCTCATTAAATTTTCATGCCAAACCATTTTATTTGGCTGCTGAAAACTGATAAAATCGTGATTAATGGATACTTCAGGATCGATTATTTTCGAAACAACAAAAATCACCATAAATTTTATTACAGATTCTGAAAGCCGATGATGTGAGCTTTCGAACGCTGCATAGCACGGGTCTGAGTTTGCTCGCCCCCCAGAGAAAAGGTCATTTCCGTGGGGGTGTTTTGAAGTTTTACTATGGAAAATGGCCTTCATCATAGAGAACCATGGATGGCCATGCTGGGTACCCAGAGGGAGTTGGGCGGAACTGTTTTAGGGTTTTACTTTGGGGCCATAGGGATGTCCAACGCACACCATATCGGCCGATTCCGCTGACCCCCACTATACATGTCTGCCTGATGGCCGCCCGATCTCGGTTGACAATGACAATTAAGAATCATCTGAATACGGCTTTATAATTTTGGTGGCACCGTCGGCCCCCTCAATGCACCGTTTGGGGGAAAGGCCGCGTATTTTCAGACGGTATTTAAAAACGGGCATGCCGACCACCGAGGAGTGCGGTCCGATGAGGCCGACGGTGCTACCAAGTCGACGGTGCTTTTTACCTTTTGCCCAGCAAAGTACCGCTCAGGAATTAAGATGCATTTTGCGAGTAAGTCAGCTTTGAGGGGGCAAGCAGGGTCATCTCACGGATCTGGCTGATATTAACATCTGTCAAAATAGAGCACAGTCGAAGACCAACGGTGCATGCCCGGCCACCAACACCCCCCTGGAACCGGAGCTACCATACATGTAACAGGGGGGTCTGGGGGTCTGCCCCCCACCCGACTTAGGCCAGACCCCCCAGATGGACCCCCCCCCCCCCGAGACGATTTCGCCGACCCCCCTCCGATTTTTCTGGCAAGTAAATTTTTGATCAAATTTTTGCAATTTTTTACAATTTGAGACACAAAAATTGCCAAAATCGCCTGCAAAACAGCACTTTTTAGCTGTTTAATCTATACTTACTCCTTTTGGAGTTATATGGATATTAATGCAAATTTGGTTTGATCAGTAATATCTCAAAATTGAACAAAGGCCATTTTTTAACTCAGCGGGTCAAATACACTATTGACGGACCAAAGGTTCCTTTCAGAAATGCATGAATGTTGGACATATATTTCAGGATTACAGCTTGTCATGGCAGCAGGGTTCATACGGATCAGGGTTTTCCAAATTCTCTGACTGCAATTTCAGACAAAAAATTGCCAAAATCGCCTGCAAAAACAGCACTTTTTAGCTGTATTTCAGCCAAAATTAGCGATGTTTGGCGATGTTTAGCCAAAAAACTGCGATTTTTTCGATTTTTGAGCGTTTTTTAGTGCCCAACCCCACTCCCAAAATTTTGGCTCAGACCCTCCAGCCGGCGCCAGACCCTCCCCCTCCCCCTTCGGCGGAAGACCTGTTACATGTATCGGAGGGGGGTCGGCGAAATTGTCTCGGGGGGTCCCCATCTGGGGGTCTGGCCTAAGTCGGGTGGGGGGGCAGACCCCCAGACCCCCTGTTACATGTAGTTTGACTTACTTGACTTATTTCTCTTGCCACTTAGGCGTGGCATGGAGGAACTCTTTCTTTTGCAGCGCTGTTCTCCATCGGTTCCGATTATTTGGGTTTTCTGTAATCGTCCTTCGGTCTTCTCTGAGTACATCCTTCCACCGCGTTCTCGGCCTGCCCAATGGTCTTTTCCATCCGTGTTGTCCCGGGTTAAATTCAAGCAAGGTCTTTGACAGCTGCTCTTCATCCATTCTGGTCACGTGACCAAACCATCGGAGTCTGCTTTTTCTGGCTAGTTGGGAGGCATACGGTTGCTGTGTTCTTATCCTGAGCTCATCGTTGGACACGCGCTGGTACCACTTAATTCTTTCCAGTCTTCGTAGGCATTTGTTGTCAAAGATGTCCAATCTCTTCTCTAGTCCTTGGTTCAACGCCCATGTTTCACTTGCATATAGCAGAGAGGAGGTTATCAGGGCTCGGTACATGCTCAGTTTGGTTTTTCGGCTCAGGTCCCTTCTATTCCACAGTACAGTATTTAGGCTTGCCATTTTTCCAACGTTTTTGTGGATTCTTGACTGCAGGTCTTGGTGGCATGAAGCATCACTGGTTATCACTGATCCAAGGTATTGGAATTCCTTCACAAATTCCACACGGTTACCGCTGATCTCTATGGTTGCAGGGGTTGTCAGAAAGTCTGGAGCCATTAGTTTGGTCTTGTCCCAATTAATCTGGAGTCCTAGCTTGTTGAATTCGTCATTGATAGTGTACAATCCATGTTTCAGGTCTTCCAGGGTTTCAGAAAAGAAGGCTATATCATCTGCAAAGTCTAGGTCTTGGATTTTCTTGTCCCCCAGGTGGAAACCTGGGAAGACTTCTTCCGGGTCAAGCCATTTCAGGGCATAATCTATCACCGAGTTGAACAGAGTAGGTGCCAAAACACATCCTTGCCGCACTCCAGTTTTCAATTCAAAGCTCTTTGACTCAGTCTGTCCGCATCTCACTTTACTGCGTGGTGCATCATAGAGGGCCTTTATCATTCTCTCCAGTTTTGCAGGGATCTTGATTTGTTCAATCACCTTCCACATCCTCTGTCGGTCCACAGAATCGAAAGCTTGTTTTAGGTCTATAAATGCAATGTAAAGTGGCTGTCTGTACTCTCTTGCAAGCTCAATCAGTTGTCTCAATGCAAATATCTGGTCAATAGTTGACTTGTTGGGGGTAAAACCGGCTTGCTGTGTTCTTCGCTTGTTCAGGAAGTAGGGCAGTGCTCTCTTAAGTACAATCTTTGCCATCAGTTTGGAGACGTGAGATAGAAGAGTGATACCGCGGTAGTTGCTACATTCCATTTTGCTTCCCTTTTGTTTCCAGATTGGCACTATGATTCCAGTCTTCCATTCTTCCGGAATCTGTTCTTTCTCCCAACATATGTTGAGGAGTCTGGTAATTCTGGCAACTGCAACAGGACTGGTTTCAATCATCTCCACTGTTATCTGATCTGGCCCAGGAGCTCTTCGTCGTTTCATTTGCTTCAAGGTTGACCTTACTTCTTGTTCCGTTACAAGGCACTCAGCTTCAGGATCTTCTGTTTTAGTCAGGCTTTGATATTCATCCAATTCGCTGGGAAGATTAGGAGGAGGCCTGTTCAGCAGTTGTTCAAAGTGTCGGCTCCATCTTTCAGTCACTTGGGTCTGCTCTGTTATTTGCTCTCCATTCTCATCTTTCAACTGGGTTTGTTGCATTGACCTGGGTTTTGTCAGTGTTTTCAGTTGTCTGAACATCTCAGATTGATCGTTACGATTTACTGCCTCCTGTAAGGTTCTTGCTCTTTCATTCCACATCTCATTCCTGTCCTTCTTGATTCGCCTGTTTCTCTCTAGGTTCCAGAATCGGTACCGGTTTTGGTCTTGGTTTAGTTTTGCTTTCCTTCTCTCCTCAATAGCATGCCAGGTGTCTTGAGATATCCAATCCTTTCGTGGTGCGTTTTTGGGGATCAGTGGTTTAGCAGCACTAAGCAGAAGGCCTTTTAGTTCGGTCCAGTACTCCTCCAGGGTTTCAGGGGTTCCATTTGTCTCTCGCTGTCTGACCTCTAGCCTAAATCTTTCTCGGATTATGGGATCGTCAAAGTTGATTTTGCTGAACTGGTGTTGGGACCGTGGCTGATACATGCTATTCACTGACAGTTTTAGCTTCATTACAACTAGCTGGTGGTCGCTGTTGCAGTCAGCACTACGGAAGACTCTGTAGTTGGTCACTGATGAGGCATCTCTTATTCGAACCAGGATGTGATCGATTTCCTTTACAGTTTTCCGGTCAGGACTCGTCCAAGTCATACGATGGATCACTTTGCGGGGAAAGAAAGAGCCTGGTAGTCTCAACCCGAATTCTATCGCCATCTCCAGCATTCTTTCAGAGTTGTCATTCTGTTTTCCTTGAAATCGCCCGATTGTTTGTGGGTGGTGTCTGCATGGGTCCGCAGGTTCTGCATTGAAATCTCCAAGGATGGTTAGGAAGTCGTGCCTTTTTGTGTCTCTCAGCACATCGTTCAGTTGGTTGTAGAAGTCATCTTTGACTTGGTCCTCAGCCTCGTTTGTTGGTGCATAAGCTACTATGACTGTCCAGTATCCTGTCCTTATCTGAAATCTTGCAGTGAGGATTCTCTCTGATATCGCTTTCCATCCAGTAAGGGCCTTTGCAACATCTGTTCTGGCAATAAGTCCGACTCCATTCCTGGCTGTAGTACTGCTTCCTGACCAGACGACAGTATATCCATCCACTGTTACTTGTCCGTTTTGTTTCCATCTCATTTCTTGACATCCAGCCATTTGTATGTTCAGTCTTGACAGTTCCTTAATCAGGGTTTTCACAGATCCTGTTCCGCTCATTGTTCTAACGTTCCAAGTCCCAATCCGAAAATTGGGCCTTAAGGGGGTTCCAGGGGTCGGGTTTCCAAGGTTTCGCCGGTTTGCTGCATTTTGAGAGTTCGCAATCAGAAGGGTTTAAGGTGGCCGGGGGATTGGCCCTGCGCACCCGAGTTTTTAACGCCTGTACTGGCGGCCATTTAGAGCCTGGCAGGCAAGGGGGTTCCCCTGGGCTGGCAATTTGCCTTAAAAATAATATATTTAAGGGGGAAAGAAAAGGGAGGGAAGGTTTGGGGCAGGCAGGATGCAGGGAGGGGACATTCGGGGATCTAAATGTCCCTGCATCGTGGGGTAGAGCACTTTTGCTGATTTTGGCTTGTACATGTAGTTTAGTGCCCTCATTTTGTTTGGCCGACTCATACCTAACTTTTGTTGAAACACTGGCTTGGCAGGACCTTTGCACAAAAAAGTTATGCAGATTTTTGAAAAAAAAAACGGAGTGGCATTTTGTGGCAATTTCCTAGTTTTCGGTGAATATCTTGCTAACCAGCTACGATCTGGTAACGGGAGTAGCAAAATATGAAAGGCCGGCAAAACTGATTTTTAGGGGTCCCTAACAAAAATTTCAATTTTATCTATCGTTTTCATTGACTCCTAAGCCTAAGCCTTAACCTAAGCCTAAGCCTAAGCAAGAAAGTGATTAATTAGTAGGGAGTGTATAGGGAGGGACCCCTAAAAGTCAGTTAAATCTGAAAGGCCATTCGAACGGCTAGGAAATCATATGCGGCTCGGGATCCTAGCTTAAGAATCGAATGAAGTGCGATCGTTTGAATAGAGCCTGTCAGACAGGTGAAAATGACACCGAAAATTGCTGGCGACCCAACTTTGATAGGGTGTAGCTCCGGTTCCAGGGGTTCCTGGTGGCCGGGCATGCACCGTTGGTCGTCGACTGTGCTCTATGTTAACAGATATCAATATCAGCCAGATCCGTGACGCGAGCCTAATTCTGGAGCGCACCCTGTCAACTGGCAAGGCAGTTTAAACTGCCCGCCGCGCCGCTCTGCCTCTCGCTCGCTCTCGCTGGCGCTAATTGGCCCCCGAGGCAATAGCCAAGACTTGTGCAGACACCAAGTCTCCGATTACACTTACAGTACAGAACAGTCGCACTTTCTCGTCTTGGTGCTGCTGTCTGTACAAAATTATGTTTTGCTGTCGCTCTTCTTCTTCGCGAGCTTCCTCCAATGCGCGCAACTGCTCTTGCTCTCTACGCCGCTCCTCCTCTTTGCGCTCACGCTCTTTCTCGCGCTCTCTTTCACCCTGCCGAGCTTGCTCATAATTTTCTTCTTCTATGCGCTCCTGCTCTTCCCGATCGCGCTCCATCTTAGCTTTTTGTTCTAGCCTGAATTACAAACTTGATATTTTTTCTAGTAAGTTTAGTGTTGTTAGGCTCTTTTTTTTAAAAAAAAAGCTTTTTTTTTGAAGGCCCATTTCGAAAATTTTTTATTTTATTCACAGTATGGAAATTTTGGGGGAAAATCGCTGAATTTAGCCTCAGATATACATTAGCAGTGCAGTTCTATCAATTTCTTGCCTATTCTAAGCCTAAAAATAGGTTTTGAAGGGCAGCAGCCACTCTGTGAGCAATGCTGCAGGTAGAATGTCGACTCTCAGGCTGTAACACTATGTTTGAACCAAAGTATCAGCTTTTGTATTTAAAGTTGCTTCTGATGCATCCTTGCATCTCCTACAAAGCTATATTTCATGCTAGGAAAAAATTTTGAAAAAAAAAATTTCGAAATGAAAAATTTTCATAAAAAAAGCTTTTTTTGGCTTTCAAAAAAAAAATTTTTTTACAACTCTAAGTAAGTTACTCAGCTACAGTAACGGAGCGGTCCTACCAGTGCTGTTCCACATTGGTGGCAATTCTGTTTTTCAGCTCTTGCTGATTGCAACATGTTATGGTCGCTTCCTGGTCCTCATCACTCCTCTCTTTCCTCCTCTCGGTTAGCATAACTCTTCTCACAGTGCGGGCACTGCTTTCTACCAGAAACCGAACAAGACTCCATTACAGCGAGGCAAAAGACCGGAGTTAAACATTACCTGCGTGTCGGTCTTTTATATCATCACCTTATCACATCGGAAACGCCTATGGACTCGGAAAGCCCTCACAAAGCATTATCTTGTTGTCTTGTTCCGGCGGTCTTACGCTCTGTTGCACTGCATGTGGTCTCTTAGTAAACATCCATGTACTGTAAGTGTAATCGGAGACTTGGTGTCTGCACAAGTCTTGGCTATTGCCTCGGGGGCCAATTAGCGCCAGCGAGAGCGAGCGAGAGGCAGAGCGGCGCGGCGGGCAGTTTAAACTGCCTTGCCAGTTGGCAGGGTGCGCTCCAGAATTAGGCTCGCGTCACGGATCTGGCTGATATTGATATCTGTTAACATAGAGCACAGTCGACGACCAACGGTGCATGCCCGGCCACCAGGAACCCCTGGAACCGGAGCTACACCCTATCAAAGTTGGGTCGCCAGCAATTTTCGGTGTCATTTTCACCTGTCTGACAGGCTCTATTCAAACGATCGCACTTCATTCGATTCTTAAGCTAGGATCCCGAGCCGCATATGATTTCCTAGCCGTTCGAATGGCCTTTCAGATTTAACTGACTTTTAGGGGTCCCTCCCTATACACTCCCTACTAATTAATCACTTTCTTGCTTAGGCTTAGGCTTAGGTTAAGGCTTAGGCTTAGGAGTCAATGAAAACGATAGAAAAAATTGAAATTTTTGTTAGGGACCCCTAAAAATCAGTTTTGCCGGCCTTTCATATTTTCCTACTCCCGTTACCAGATCGTAGCTGGTTAGCAGGATATTCACCGAAAACTAGGAAATTGCCACAAAATGCCACTCCGTTTTTTTTTTTTCAAAAATCTGCATAACTTTTTTGTGCAAAGGTCCTGCCAAGCCAGTGTTTCAACAAAAGTTAGGTATGAGTCGGCCAAACAAAATGAGGGCACTAAACTACATGTAACAGGGGGTCTGGGGGTCTGCCCCCCCACCCGACTTAGGCCAGACCCCCCAGATGGGGACCCCCGAGACAATTTCGCCGACCCCCCTCCGATACATGTAACAGGTCTTCCGCCGAAGGGGGAGGGGGAGGGTCTGGCGCCGGCTGGAGGGTCTGAGCCAAAATTTTGGGAGTGGGGTTGGGCACTAAAAAACGCTCAAAAATCGAAAAAATCGCAGTTTTTTGGCTAAACATCGCCAAACATCGCTAATTTTGGCTGAAATACAGCTAAAAAGTGCTGTTTTTGCAGGCGATTTTGGCAATTTTTTGTCTGAAATTGCAGTCAGAGAATTTGGAAAACCCTGATCCGTATGAACCCTGCTGCCATGACAAGCTGTAATCCTGAAATATATGTCCAACATTCATGCATTTCTGAAAGGAACCTTTGGTCCGTCAATAGTGTATTTGACCCGCTGAGTTAAAAAATGGCCTTTGTTCAATTTTGAGATATTACTGATCAAACCAAATTTGCATTAATATCCATATAACTCCAAAAGGAGTAAGTATAGATTAAACAGCTAAAAAGTGCTGTTTTGCAGGCGATTTTGGCAATTTTTGTGTCTCAAATTGTAAAAAATTGCAAAAATTTAATCAAAAATTTACTTGCCAGAAAAATCGGAGGGGGGTCGGCGAAATCGTCTCGGGGGGGTCCATCTGGGGGGTCTGGCCTAAGTCGGGTGGGGGGCAGACCCCCCAGACCCCCTGTTACATGTATGGTAGCTCCGGTTCCAGGGGGTTGTTGGTGGCCGGGCATGCACCGTTGGTCTTCGACTGTGCTCTGCTTTAATAGATATAAATATCAGCCAGATCCGTGAGATGACCCTGCTTGCTTGCCCCCTCTCTTCGGCACCAAAGCTGACTTTCTCGCAAAATGCATCTTATCGCTATCCCAAATCCAACCCCCTCTTACCCAATCAACCATAATAAATAACAAAAAAGAACTAACGGTTTTCAATTTCCGGTTAAATTCTACCACATTTCCATCGTCTTGCCTTTTTGGCCAAACAGCCAATTTTCGTCTCTGGAAAACGTGACATTTACTGGTAAAGGCCGCCTCCCTCCTGCGATGACGAGCCAACTGCTGCATTGACTACGATTTCTCCTGAAGTCCTTCTGAGGTCCGCCAAACTTCTTTTTACGACGAAAATCCGTCCAGAATCTGATAATAGTAATAATAATATTAATAATAATTTTTTAAATTTTATTTTTATTACCTCTAATCCTTATTTCTACTCTTTTCTTCTTATCTCAATCAACTTCTTTCCTTTATTTTTTATTATTATCCAAACGCCGCTTTCTGAAAACTATACGATTCAGTACCGTACACAGTGCGAAGATTCCTAAAAGGACGCCTATGTAGCTAAACCAATCACGGATTTGCGTACTTAAAGTATCGAGAAGTACCAAAAATTTAAACTTTAAAATCTTATAATATTAAAAAGAATAATCAACTATAAAACAAGCACTGCTGTCCACCGATCAATCTGACAGCAAAAGATCTCCCTAAAAACGATCCTTGAAGCGTAAAACAACTAATGTTCGTGTTCATCATGTTCAGGAGCGTCTAATTTTTCCGCATTGTAAGGCATAGTTTCCAATCCAAATCTCAAGGACTCCATACCAAGTTTCGTCCGTAATGATTATAGGAAAAAAACCCCCCAACAAGATGGCCGCCGTTAGGATTACTGTAGCGCCGCGCGGTGTGTAGTAAAGTGGCGCGGGAAGTTCAAAAATAGCAAACGCATTTACGTATCAGCACCCGCAATTGCAACGAAAACAGAACATATTTTTGCGCAACTACCGTTATAAATTACGAGTGTTTAGCAGTTGTATTTGAATCATTGCCAACGAATAATTACTTCGTTCAATTGTTATGTTCGATTGTTATGTTACGATACGATTGTTCCTCTCGAAAAAACAATGTTTAATGCGTAGACCGCCCTATACCAAACTCTGAAAATCCGACGATTTCATGTAGGTCCGATCAATAAAAACAATAAAAAGGAAAGTCGTCAAATTGGGGGAGATTACCAACCATGAACTCGCATTTGCCTGATCGTCAAAGTCTGCATTGAGCGCATAACTTTTTACCTTTCTACGTACAGTTGAATAAATTTTCTGAGAAAGTAGGCTCTATTACAAAAGACAGTATATAGGACCCGAATTCGTATTCCCCTTTACCCAAAAGTTCAGCTCACTCTGTGTTATGGGCCTCGGCATATACGAGATATTTGTCGGTTCGAAACCAGTTTGACTATATAGACGACTCAAAGGTCAGCGATCGCGGGTCCAATCGTGGGGGGAAGCTAAACAGGGCTTCATCAATATTCTCGCAACGCCGATCAGGTGGTGTCAGAGCCGACCGCAACACCCTAGAGCACGACCGACGTACGTAAGCTGGAAAACAAGGAATGCGAGTTCTTGCCGGTGTTGTGCAAAATCCTTACTCCCTGCAAAAAATTACTCCCCTATCTTTTACACTGCAAAATTGTTACTCCCCTTGCAAAGTCCTTACTCCCTAACTTGTTTTGTTGGTTATGCATAGAGGTCGAACAATTTTATACTCATACATACATGTAACATAACAAACATGCACTTTTACGCAATAAAGCAATATACACACGCAAATTATGCGACACGTGTTGCTACATTGTAGTGCTGGCCCGAGTGTTGTAGCTTTGTATTTGGCTTCTGACTAAATCTCTGACCTTCAACTCATGCATTGTAGCCCGTTTGGCATCCCATGCGGCCTTGTACTTCGTCTGTTCTTTCACATTTTTCTTGGCTTCTTTCTGGCTCCCCTTCAATCGAGAAACTGCCTTCAGCCGGTGTTATACAAATTCTCGGAATCAAAGCTAAAATACAATGTATCTATTTTCAGCTTAAAACTTTTGAATACCAGCTTTTTGTTATGAGCATCAAATTCTGTTACCTGCTCGTATACAGATCCTTAAATGGCAATAAATTACATACTGACTCAACTCAACAGAAAGCTTAACCACTGAAAATTCAATTGGAGAGTTTACACACCGATTTTTTGGTTTTCTATTAAATTTTAGAAATCCGCATTATCTGTTAACTTTACCACATGGATTTCGAAGTCGGGACCGCAAATCTTGTCCGGATTAACAGCTTGGAAACGTTGGGTCCTGGTTAAATCGTCCGGATATGGATAAAGATGTCGGCATTAACAACTCTTAACTGTATGGTTACAAAGACTACTGCCAAGTTAGGCACGTGGCTAAATTGGTGAGCGCTCAGTTTGTATTGTTTGTGTGTACTTGTCAGTGTCACCCGACTGTGTTCTCTACTAACAATTCTACTGAAATGCACGAGCGGGTGGACAACGTATGTTTTAGGATATCGTTCTGGCTGGTCGTCTTTGCCTCTGTGATGCTGTTGGTTGTGATGGTCAAGTTGTCGCTGTTGATGTTCGTGTTGTTGCGTCGAAGACACCGAAAGAAGCACAAAGACGCGTCGCTCGTACCCGTTCATTCCTGCCACATTTGTCTTTCGATCGGTCACATTGATCAGTCGGCAGTTGTGTGATGTCTTATTGTCCACTATACTATCTGTCTTATGCCATGTAGGGCAATCTTATCTGACTGACTAAAACAAATGTACTGTTTCAGTGTTCTGCTATAGCGCCGGCATAGTTGTAGTTGTTTATGTGCGCATGCGCTCATCCACTCGGCGGGGCAAGTTTCTTGCCGCAAAGAGTTGGTCGTCGGCACAAAGCCCCACCCAGGCCAGCAAAACCTGGCGACAATACAGCTTAAAGCTACAATAGCAACCACATACGTATGCAAACATTTATTCAGGAAACTACTGAACCCAAAAACTTGGCATCATTTATCGACAGACAAACGATACGCTGCCAGAACAAAAACTTCGACAATGATTTACTTCTGGTGTTGTACGTATGGCCTTACACCTTATGTACTTATTTTACCAAAGAAAAAGTATGGTGCACGCACACAGAGACAAATCTTCTAACCACTGGTAACAATTGCGTAATCAAGATCTCAAGTGCAGTTTCGCAGAGACTTCCACGAGAGAACCGTGAGAGTATCGTCTGAGCGAAGGCTTTTTCAGTTAAACTTAACTCGTCGGGCTGGAAGCGCTTCATCTTCATCTTCAGTTCAGTTCGGCAACCAACCAATCCGGAGACTAAACGGGAATAAATATAATTGATCACGTTTTCAGTCAACTCATGGGTAGCGTTTCATAATTGCAGTCAGGGATCGATATTATATGGCAGGAGTACCGAGTTTCGAGCGAGCTTGCTGCAGGTACGCATAAACGGGCTGAACGAGTGAGCCATACATGTAACAGGGGGCCTGATCCCCACCCGACTTAGGCCAGACCCCCCGAGACGATTTTTCCGACCCCCCTCCAATTTTTCTGGCAAATAATTTTTGCGATTTACACAAAAATTGCTAAAATCGCCTGTAAAAAGCACTTTTTAGCTGTATTTCAGCCCAAATTAGCGATTTTTAGCCGAAAAATTGCGATTTTTTGATTTTTGAGCGTTTTTTAGAGTCCAACCCTCCTCTTCCCCCTCCGGCGGATGACCTGTTACATGTATGGAGTGAGCTGACTTAAATTGAGCCGAGCCGATATTTTTAGGCTCGTGAACACCTCTAGTAACTTGCATTTTTTATTCTGAGAGCAAATTCAAAACTTTTTACTTAACTTGAACTTAACAGTGGAATGATGAACAACAAGTCCTAATTTTATTCACTCAGATTAACACAAAATTGTTTAGAATGTAGCGGGTTTGAGACGGCTAAATCAAAATGTCGTACCTTACATTTTTACTCATCGCTGCCTGCCAGCATCTGTTCTCTGTCATCGTAGACAGTGGAAACAACTGTGTCAATTGTCTGTGGAGATGGCAGTTAGGGCCGGCAATAACTTCAACTCTGAATTAGCCGTCCCAAGGCAAGTTCTCTGTCACAATCGCCGAGCTTTTAAAGCAGCCGCCATGTCCGGTTCAGTCGACATTCTGCTACTGCTTTCGCGCTTTAGGACGCTGCCGTTGCAGAGGTGCCTAAAGAAACTGCATCTGCGTACACTAAGTTAAAGCGAGAAAAACAATATACACCTACAGTAAGACAACCATCACTCAGTTCACCGGTATGGACCGATCGTCGCACGCACATCCTACAGCCAATAACCCATTACGGCAACAAAACGAACTACTTTTTGGTCCGCCGTCCCACCCCGGTATCATACATGTAACAGGGGTCTGCCCCCACCCGATTTAGGCCAGACCCCCCGAATGGGACCCCTTGAGACGTTTTCCGACCCCCTCCGATTTTTCTGGCAAGTAATTTTTTGAGCACGTTTTTGCGATTTTTTACAACTTCAGACACAAGAATTGCCAAAATCGCATGCAAAACAGCACTTTTTAGCTGTATTTCAGCCCAAATTAGCGATTTTTCTGCCAAAAATTGCGATTTTTTCGATTTTTGAGCGTTTTTTAGTGCCCAACCCCTCTCCAAAAATTTGGGCTCAGACCCCCCCGGCCGGCGCCAAACTCCCCTCCCCCTTCGGCGGATGACCTGGTACATGTATGGCCGGTATAGTCAAAGAATTGTCGTTGTTTGTGTTCTCCATCCAGGCTGGCTTCTTTCCATACATGTAACAGGTCATCCGCCGATGGGGGGAGGGGGGGTTGGGGGGTCTGGCGCCGGCCGGGGGGGGTCTGAGCCAAAATTTTGGGGGAGGGGGGTGGGCACTAAAAATCGCTCAAAAATCGAAAAAATCGCAATTTTTCGGCTAAAAATCGCCAAAAATCGCTAATTTGGGCTGAAATACAGCTAAAAAGTGCTGTTTTGCAGACGATTTTGGCAATTTTTGTGTGTGAAATTGTAAAAAATTGCAAAAATTTGCTCGAAAATTTACTTGCCAGAAAAATCGGAGGGGGGTCGGTGAAATCGTCTCGGGGGGGGGGGGGGGTCCCCATCCGGGGGGTCTGGCCTAAGTCGGGTGGGGGGGCCGACCCCCCAGACCCCCCCTGTTACATGTATGCTTCTTTCAATAAACTTAGCACTTCGTTCTCCGGCCGCGGACATCAGCGCGAAAATGTTCTGCATGAACCCTTTGGGCGTTGCGGTAAACAGAGGAGGCCAATTCGCCCTACCGGCCGACTACCCGACTTTTTAATCTTAGGCTTAGGAAGAACGTTCTAAAGAAATCTCCACCATGCGGCCGATTCTTACAGGATATATATGCGCAAATACCGCGGACTGAGGTCTACAGTTGGCAAAATAAGCGCTATTCGTGGTACTAACGGTCGGTCGCTACTTAATAAACAAACACACACACTAGTCCTAACATAAAGATCTTCCTGTTAACGATGTCATCCCTTCCTCACGAACTGACGAGCGAGACACTGAAGCTTATAGTATAAGTCATTTTAAACATTAAAAAGATGAAGGTGCTAACTAACCTGAAAATTGTCACGCCAAACACGATTTTGTCCGCCTTCCTCATCCAAGGCAGGTGCGAGTGAGTTTACTTCAGTCAAAACGTCTTGCTGGAGCCGTTCTATCATCAGCTAGGTAGGCCATCCGTTCCAAAATTCTTGTTACTATTCCGCCATAATCGCTCACACGCTTCGACGACGCAAAACAACCAGATTTTCTGATCAACAACAAATATTTGGGTGACTAACTTCCACTAATTCGGACGACTGAGCACTTTCAGTATTCTACCAGCTTCATCGCACCATAAAAACAATGCGATTTTGGCAAAACCAACTTCACGTTCACACCAGCCAAAAATTGAAATCGACTACAGTAATCCCTCTAGCTCCGCCCCCGACTGGGGGGTTTTCTTCCTACTGCCGTCCGTAATGGCCGTCGCAACGAACGCAGCAGAACTGGGCGTCAAAAACAAAAACTAAATACCTGGCCACCCTTCAACATTGATACATTCCATCGTACATAGAAAAGTCAAAATTTACGCCCACCAAATTAATGCGAACATTGATCTACCCTGCTAGTTTTCCGCTCGACGTCAGATATTCCTCAGCCTACACTCACAGTTTCAAAAACCAGTATACTTAGCATACAACGGAACACCCTTTAATTGCTTTAAAATTTTAACTGACAAATCTATATACATTCAAACCACCACCATATCATACGTCAACATGACTTCCATCTTTGAACCTAAACAATACCAATGTTCCCACAGACACAGACCTGTAAAACGCGTTCTTGTACAAAACAAAAAAAAGCTATTTTCAAGTCTCGTATATAGAAAGCTCAGCGCGCGCCAAATTTAAACGTATAAACTATTATTTGGTACGAATAAACTGTCAACAATACATTTTTGCGGGCTTTGGCGCGCTGCCGCGCTTTCAAGATTAGGTGTAAACGAGCTCAAAATAGCCTATTCTAGAATATTTTAACGAAAAATTAGTAAAAACCATGATTTTAGTAAAAAAATCGGACTTCTTGGCGGCGGTTACTAAAATTCGCAGCTCGCAGCCATTCGCAGCTTCGCATCCCAGTCGCACCCGTTCGCATCCGCCGGGCGCCAACTCTAAAACATCGATGCGAAGAAAAAAGAAGTTAATAGAAAAAAGTTTTCCGACCTCTTTTTCGGTTTTCCTCTTGGGTTTCCAGCAGAGAGAGGCTGTTCATGTATATTTGATGTGTACAAAGTCTTTGCATTAAATAAAAGATGAGGCGGTCACGTCAACAAGTGCAACGTGGTTTCTCCACGATCACAGTCTAAGCAAACGACTGTTGACGCTAGCTTCAACATAGTCGAAGAAGGTACTAAATAGAACCTCCATAAATGGCACACTCACGGTGACCTTGAAAGCGTCCCAACTAAGCAAAAACCGGCAAAAGTTTATTAAACGTCCTATTTATAGAGGGTCACGGCCGGCGTGGGGGAAGGAGGTTTTCCGTCAGGTGGGTGGTTGTTGTTGTTGTATCTATCCAGGAAACTGCAACTAACAGGAACCATCTGCGTTCCCGGGAAAGGTGTTACCATTTGGGGACTAGCCAGGGTCGACCTGGGGCCGTATTTATAGTCCACTCTACATTGACCCCGAAGGGTATGCAGAGATGCCCTGGAGGCGGTAACATTGGACCCCTCAGGTGGGTGGTCGAGGGTGGTTTCGCCCAGAGGGGGGTCCAAAATTCAAAAAGCTCCAGAACGCGTGGAAATGCGTTTTAGCTGGTTTTTTCAATAAGGAGGCTAAAAATCGCAATTTTAAGCTGCCAAATAGCGTTTTAGTAGAGCTAGTTTCAGTATATTTCAACATAATTTTGTTCTTTTAAGGTTATTCTCTAATATTCTGACAAATTAACAAATTTTCGACCTCATTTTCTTTGATTTTACTAAAAAAAGTATATATCAGTTAAAGATCAAAACTGAGTTTCAGTAAGGATAACTATGAAAAAGAGCCGAAAAGTGCTAAATTTGGCTGCCGGACCTTGTGTCTCTTCCTTCTCTATAGCAGTTGGCTACTCCTAGACCGAAAGGACGAAAAGTTACAACAACAACAACAACAACAACAACAACAACAATGATTTGGACTCAGCCGGTTATTTTAACGAAATAAAGCGGGCCGGGCCGAAAATTCCGCCCCGACCGCATCCCTAGTTCGATTTAATGCGAAATTTTAGGCCCAAAATTTGCCAGTTTCAGTTGATAATAATAATTGCTTTTCCCCTAAAATGTTAGGGGTAAATACACTGCCAGGCTTCCTTCCTCGGTTTCTGCAGCATTGCATACATTTTCATTGCGTTACCCAAATGTCCTTCATCTGCTCCGCTCGCACCATCACACATACTATGTCCTCACAACTCTACGTTTTGCTGTCTCGTAACGTAATCCGACATTTCTGATTCCATTTTCGCGCAATTTTATCATTAAATAAATCTTCGCATCGATGTTTTAGAGTTGGCGCCCGACGGATGCGAACGGGTGCGACTGGGATGCGAAGCTGCGAATGGCTGCGAGCTGCGAATTTTAGTAACCGCCCTTCTTGGCTTGCTACCACGGAACCCACATTAGACGGCACGGCGCTACCCCCTTCAGGATTGAAAATTCTACCACCACTCAGCCCAAATGCTAACCCTTGTCTGAATTTAGGCACTTCTTCAGAAAATCCAATTAAACGTAAAGTATTTAACGCTTAACGTCAAAATTTTCTGTTCATAATACATATTTTGTATTTAAAAAACATTTCAGGTGCGCTCTAGAATTTGCAGTAAAACGCTTGCGCTCCCACCCAGATTGAGACTACCCAACATACTGTAGCAGGCTAAGAATGAAAGGTGAAACACTAAATACGATGCAGTTGTGTAAATATAGAGGCCGTGCTTAATCGGGAAAGGTTGGGGCAGGCAGGAAAGGCAAGAAGTGAGTAATGGAAGCTAGTTAGCGATGGATAAATGGATGGTTGTGCAGTTGGTCATCTCGCAGCTGTAGAGTGCGCTTTTTGGCTGTGTGAATGGCTTGGCAAGCAAGCCTGTTTGGCAGCTGTTTGCCGGCGGACACGTTGAAGAGAGCCTCGAAACAACTTTGTTTAACGGCCGCTCGCCCGATGCTTCTTCTGCCTCCTACATTAGCTCATCTAGTGTCTAGTACGTCCTAGTTCTTCCTTAACCGATCGCACCCAACCGATCACACAACAAGGTCAGTCCGATTATTCTGGGGATCCATAAACAGAATAGATTTAAAAAATGTAAACCCCCTTTTTCGAACTTTACTCAAACGTTCCGTTCTCGGTCAGTTCTTGATTGATTCCGCTCAAATTTGCAGCAAACGTTTACAAGACAACTAGCTGCTTACTGAGCAAATTTCGTGGAAAAATTCCAGCTGGTGCTGATTTTATTAGCCAAAAACTAAGAATCGGCATGGTCCACGCAAATTAATTTTTTCTGTAGTCAAAGGATATGAGTCTGAAACTTGCAGGAGTGATTGGTATTCGGGGTTTTTGGTCAGTATCTTATGGCCAAATACCAATCATTCCTGCAAGTTTCAACTACCGAAAAAAATTATAATTTTCGTGGACCACCCTGATTCCTAGCTTTAGGCTCATAAAACCAGCATGAGTTGGAATTTTTGCACCAAACTTGCACAAGCCAGTTGTACGTATGTTATCAATTTGTAATTATAATGGATGCATTTTTTGCGTGCCTAGTCAACTTTCTAGGACACACCAGTTGAACGGGTACAAAAAATCTATCGTTTATATTTACGAGCATACAGACAGGCAGGCGCCGTTAAAAAGCCTATTTTTAGCTTCAAAAAAGCCGAATTCTCTCGGGAATGCAAACTTGTAACTCAAAGCTTTTACTGCTTTTCCTGCTATAAATTCGAGCTGGCAAAACATTTGCCGGCATAGATCAGAGAAGACAAAAAATATTCTACAACTCCCTTCGGACCTGCATGTCTGAGAGCAACTTATTGAACTGAAAGTCAGTGGACCGCTTTAACTCGATTAACAGCCAACGGCCGGGCGGAGATTTCGGAAATCGTTCCAAACCAGATGGATGTTTAGTGTGGGGCCGCCGCTGTCCGCTTGCAATCATTTGCTAGTGAATGGGCCGTGCCGCCGCTAATCTTCAGATTTAAAGGCCCCGGCCGAAAGGGGGGCCGGTCGAAAGAAAAAGTAGTTACATGTCAATGGGCGGCGGTTGTCCAAACAACAATCTACGGTGTGCGGCGCGGCCTGCTCTGTATGTTGAGTGACCGGCGCATTGCAGTAAAGTGTCTCTCTAATCCTTGGGACATTTTCGTGTCGTGTCCCACTGTCTGTCTGTCAACCATAACTCATCGTTTATAGAGCCTGTTCGTCGCCATTAAACGCTACATGTAAGTGTCATTGGACGTTTCCATTAATGGAAGTTTTTGTTAAAAGGGGCGTCAGTGCTAGTGGCTTCCTGATTTTTTTGGCTTGAATTTCTTATCACAGGAAACAGTTACCATAAAATAATATTTTGGATTGTTCCGGTTTTTTACTGGCATCGCAAAACTGTATATAATTTAAATCAAGTTAAATTTGTTGTTTAGCTTCGGGCTGCCGTATGGATTTTGAGTCACTATTTTTAGTAGACACGACAATACAAACAATAGACAAGTTCATATTTGACGTACATTGTGCGCATGTAAGGAAAATCTACTAAATAATATGGTTAATCGGGTTTTCGATGCTTGCTGGTGCAAGAGCGTTCACTTGAAACGTTTTTGAAAGCTAACAGTTAGTTTTCAATTAAATATTCAGCGGAATACTGGTAAAATAAAATAATAAAAATAACGTAATTTTTAATTAAAAATGCCTAATGAGAGTGTATAGAAAACCTAATAGTACTGACATGGTAAAACAAAACAACACAAAATTTCATCCAATTTAGGAGAAGTTTTTCATTTTCGTGCCCAGTCCGACTTAGTAACGAGCGCAACTTAAGCTGGTGTTTGGATGGAAGCGGCAGAAAAAGCCGGCAAAGCAGTTGGCACCAGGCTCCTTTATCCGTCTATACAAAGCTCGGCCGCCGTGCAAATGTTATTGGTGCTCTTCTGAGTCAATATTTGAGCGACATTTAGGTGGAGACCGAAGAAAAGCAGGCGTCCCATGTCTCACTCCACCACCCCCACCGGAAAGTTCGTGCAAGCCATCAGTAGCAGTCAATCGAGCAACAACAACAGCAAGCAGAAATCTTGGTTCTCCACCCATCCCAAGCCGGCCAAATTGGACAATGCCAGCTTCGAACAGGTGTCGGCCACCGTCAATTCCACCAGTTCCCTTGGACGGCCGCAAAAGCTGCAGACCACGCTGGTAGTAGAAGAACCCCGACCGATCGGTAGAAAGGAAGGAAACTCGCTAGCTTCGAAGTTGAGTCGCAGTTTCTACGATTTGGCCAGCAATGAAAGGCTGAGAGGTTGGAAGGCCAAATTGCCTTCGTACTCGAGCAAGAAAAATGGAAAAGCTGATGCGTGAGTTGCTTTTCTTTTCTTCTGCCTTGTGCACGCCGCAGGTCACCACTAGAGAATCCGTTTTTGCTGCAGGTACGTACGTAGGTGAGGTTTGTGTAAAACGCTAGAGATTATTTGTGTACTTATCCCAAGCCATAGAAACTTTTTGTTAGTGTATAAAAACGTCTGCAAAGACAACCAACCAGCATACGTAACAGGGGGTACGGGTCTGCCCCAACCCAACCCAACCCGGGAGACAATATTTCCGACCCCCTCCAATTTTTCTGGAAAGTAATTTTTCAGGAAATTCTTACAATTCTAGAATTTCAGACACTAAAACTGGTAAAACAGCACTTTTTAGATGTATTTGAGCCGAAATTAACGATTTTTGATGATTTTGAACCGACAATTGCGATTTTTTAGTGTTTTTAGTACTCAACGCCTCCCCAGAATGTGGCCTCTGCGGACCATCACCCCAGGACTGGTGCCAGACCCCCAATCGCCCCTTGTCCATCGGCGATGACCTGTTACATGTATGTATGCCTGTCAGCCGAGCGTTTTGAACGATTCTAGAACAAACTGTCGGTTTTTAAGCGATTTTTAGTTGCTCGAGCCTCAATCCCCTTCCACAAATGACCTGTTAAATATACATAAAGATCGAGTGTACGTGCGTGCGGCCTCATTATTTCCAGTTAAAACGCAGGTTTAATTAGCCCTCCGAGCCGCCGTGCGTGGTTTCCGGGCAGAAATTGAAATTGAGGGATGAGTCTAAATTATCTGCGTGGCCGAAGGAATTTGCTGGCCTTGTCATAATATGCCACCAATCTCATCTATTGCCCGGCGTCCAGGCGGCGGGGCCAGATGCCGTCTCTGCGCCCTCCATATGCCTCTGCTGATTCGAATTTTTAACTCACTGACCCCGTTGGTAGAAAGTAGTTTGCCCGGCCTGCACAAGTGGCTCCAATAATGGCAGGAAACCAGTCGGTTTATGCCTGACTCACGCCTAATAGCCGCTAGTTTTACTACTACTTGCGTTGGGTGCAGTTTTGTGTGCCCGAAAAATCCAGCTCTATAAAGTGCAAGAAAAGGCGCGAAGAGTTAAAGAATCGCTATCTCTAGATTGGTTATCTCGATAAACTAGTTTCACACCGAATAAGTTCGCCCCCGCTCTTCTCTGCATAAACTTTCTGTGTGAAGAATTGTAAGTGGTTTCTTGCTGTTAAGATTTGATTTACTCAGCAACGTTGTCAGGCGTTTTAGCAAAAAACATTTAAAAAGCTTTCTTGAAGGCCCATTTCGAAAAGAATTTCAGTGAGAAAAAATTTCGAAAAGTTTTCTTGGTCAGGAAGTGTCAGAATCGATACCAGCGCTCCTGAATACCCCACCCAAGAAGTTTCAGCCAAATCCATTGTACTACCTAAGTTTTCATCCCGTCGTTGTGATATTTTCAAAAAAACGCCATTTTTCGCGATTTGTGCAAACGTTGAAAGGCCATATCTCCGAAACGGTATGATCTAGAATCGTGCCAACCTAACGAGTTGACTTTTGAAAAAACGTACATAGAATGATATCGAGAAGAGTTAAACCTATCAAATAAATTTTATAAACAATATACC